>JAQFXT010000712.1:0-27512 GCA_034683725.1 Strigamia crassipes | reverse complement strand
TGTCTTACCACTTGAATTACATGGTTTCTATCGCCTGGGCAATCTCTAAGTTTGCCAGCCCTCTCTACAAGAGTCACGGTAACCATTGCGCTAAAAGAAAAAAACACTAAAAACGCTACACACAGTCAAAACGACGTATAGGGAAATAAATTCAAACACCATTAGTCACCGTCACCATTCGTGAGAATAGCGGGCGTTTCGTAAAAAAATAAAATTGTGTCCAACGTAAAAAGTGCCGCCCTCTTCACGCTCTCTACCTACGCCAATGGGTGGATCAAATGCACTCTTGCCATTGCAGTAGTTGACAACCACGATTTTTTCCGGACACTCCGTAGAAGCGGGTTCCGTGAGCAAAAGTGTGTCCTTAAATGCATTATTAAGGCAGCAGATTAGTCCATTGCTGAAATGTATCAATCTTGTTACAAAAAAACAAATCCAATTGTTTTCAAAGGAGTTTTGCTCGATTGCTACAAACAGCTACGAGTTAACAATATTTATTTGTAATATTGTATAATTAAGCACTTAAATTCAATTTAGTCATGCGTGATCTAGACCAAGACCGTTTTGTTTACTGCCAAGAGTTTTCAAATTGGCCTGGCCATTGTGAAAGATGACGTTCTACACTCCGGAATGCTCCAGTGGATCCGAGCAGATTCGGTTAACCTCACATTACAGTTTCCTTGCTCAATTTAAAATGTCATTAATTTTAGTTAAGAATTGCGGCTAAAATCACGAACGTCGACAAACAAATCCTCCACCGAATTTCCACTTCTCATAATGCTGTTTAAAGAAAAAAAAAAGAAACTATTAAAAAAAAAAAAAAAAAAAAAAAAAAGAGTGCAAAAGGTTACGTTAATAAATTGTCAGTAAGAAAATCCCCGATGCTAGAATGCCCTCAAACGAGCACGGAATTTAAACAGAGATTGAAGATTCCTCGTTTCGGTGCGGATGAGTTTGAAGAGGCCGATTCTAAGTCAAACTGACATCTACTCGCACACCTACAAATCGGCTCGACAAACCGTTCGGACGGAGCCCACGTCAAAGAATGATGCGTTTCTCACCCACAAATATCCATCACCCGAGCCACCGTCGACGGCTCCTACAGACCACCGAATTAACGCTCGCCTGACAGAACTCCCATCACTGGGAAATAACGTCACAGATTCACTCTGGTCGTTTGCACGGCGCTCGACTAATGAGAAGGAATTGGTCCTTTTTTTTCCTCTCTTTCACCTGGCTCCTTAATCCTGCCTTCTCCATGTTCACAAAGACCCTGAAAAATGGCACCTGAACGTGCCATTTCCTCCATTTGTTAGAAACAAATCACAAAACTTTTTCCACATTTCAAAACATTGCAAAAATGTTTTCAAAAACAACCGACAGTTTTACTCTTCTGTCGGATCAAGAAGTGCAATCTTCTTTAATTCTATTTCATCTTGCATTCTTTATTCTTTGAAAAAAAAGTAATTAGTTTTTTTGTTTTTGGTATAAAAAGGTGAAATTACTGACAGGACAAAACAACGATCTATTTTTGGTGTAAAAATAAAAACAACAATTAATTTTAATTTTTATCAACGCCTATGCCATTATTATTATTATTATTTCAAGAAAGGTGTAAAATTTTAAATTCATTTTTATACCAACTAAATACTGATTTGCAAGTTGAGGAAGTTCATGAACTAACCTTAAGGCAACTATACTAAGCAATTCGTTTGCAAATCTGTGGAAATCGTTCCATGCGGATCCCCCCTTGTAAGATTATTTTTCTCAATTTAACTCATATGGCAAATGAATACGGGCAATGAAAAAGGCCGAACTAAAAATCGACGATGGGTCATTTGCATTTTATAACCTCGTTGTGAGTCGGTAGCAGCTCAAAGTATCGACTTCATTGCACTGCGCGCACGCACACACCCCCATACCGGCAACCTCCTGTCGTTCGCTCGTAAAAATGCATTTTATTGACCACTTAAAAAAATTCTACCCGTCAATATAGAAATTGGTGCACACACACACACAAGTGATGCGCCACACCCGCAAGTTTCACTTTCATCGAAACCTAATGCCATCATTGATATTCAATTTTCGTATTGCACAATGCGCGAATTTTTCAACGAATATAATAACAGCCGAAATGCGTGCTTAGATGTTGTCGCATTAAGAAAACAAGAGAAATCGAAGGAACTTTCCTCTTTAGCCATGACAGCTGGCCAAGATTACGGCCAGTACCGAGCTCACCCCTGAGTCGAGTATTGGCAGGCAACAGAAGAAGGGGGATCATGAAAAGGCCGAGATGCACTATTCCACCTTCTAAGCCCGTATCAAAAGGGAAAAGGACGTCTTGGAGATGATGCACCGCTAGCCAGGTGTGCTATCCTCCGATAATGGCTCACCACATATAAACTTTTCGCCATTTTTCCCTTCTTCGTTTAAAGAGAAAGTCCATCAAAACGAAACTGCGCATTTTTGTTCAAGAACTTACATTCATACACGTCAGAAATCATTTGAAAAGCTCAATTCTATTGGTTCTTTGTTTAAACAAACCTGTACGGACTTTCCTTCCAGAAATGCTAAAACATTCTCGTTCAAATTGCTAATTACTTTGTTTTTCCTTAAAACGGAAATGAAATCGCATCTGGGAGACTCGAAGTATCGGAAGATCCGGTTTACAGTAGTTCGATAGAAACATATAAATAAAAAAACAAGGCTGTATTCAGCTCTTTATTGCATTGATTAATGAACGCTAGAGCCATTTACTCGGGCTAGCGAGTGAATCTCATTAAGCAAAGAGCTCCTCTCTCTCTTCCTCGATTTGCAAGGCCTCGTTTCCTACTGTCTTCAAAAATAATTGTAAACTTGCATTAGTCATGGGGTTGGTCCGACGTTGTGGCTGCTTTTAAAAGTTTTAACCCACTAGATATCAGTAACGCTGTCACTGTTATAAGTGGTAAATTGTGGCTCAGTGACTGGCCTTTTCTCAATCACCCGTCAGTGAATATTAATATCTCCCGTCTTGACGTGTTTCATCACATAAAGAAGTTGATGCAGTGGTTTATCTCTGCCAATATTGACAATGAGTTTTAAATAAAGAATTTATTTAGTAACATAGTGACAAAATCTTACTTTTTTTTTTTTCTAAAGAAAATGTTATCTTTGCATCCTTTTCATTATAAAACCAAATTACTTTCAACATCATCTTTTTTTAATAGAATTTTTTTATTTATTCATTATAATCCGTTTTATCACTACCGGAAATTCAAAAACATATTTTGGAAAGAAGTGATGAAAAAATAATCTTAAAGTATATAAAAAAAATTACTCAGAAAAAAGAAATTTTAAATGAAATATTAAAATTTGCTTTCGTGTGTAAAATTAATGTCCCATTTATGTATCTACACGAGCGATCAAAGGGGATTTTTCAAACCCTGTTCAATCAACAAAGGATTATCTGTTAATCTGATTACAATCCAATACCAGATATTCAAAATAAACGCTTAAAGCAGTGCAAAGAACTTTTAATAAGTGATTATTTGTACAGCATTTAAATAGACTTTTTAAAAAATTAAAAACACAAACACAAGACAGTAATAAAAATTGGATTAGTTTCGAGACCAATAAGACACGAAAACAAAAATTTCAAAAAACTTTCAGCAAAGCAAACACCGCAATTCTTCCTTTTCACAAGAAATAAATTTAATAACTATAATAATCCAATGAAACCGGACGAAAATTCAAAGTATCATTAGTGATTCATATAATTGTAACTTATAATTAATGATGAATATGTGAACTGAATAAGCAATTCGAGATGTCTTCAAAGTTATTATGGTAATTAAATATTGCAGATGAAATTTCACCTCTACAAATAATAGATAATTATTTAAATTACTATGCCGAACTTTGCTTAAAGCGTCGATGGCTCTAAAATTCCATCATTAATACTCAAATTCCCTCGTTTCTTTAAAAAATTTGTACAAATTGATCCAATTCAAAAGTTCCTATCAGATGGCACCATCAGTCACGAGCAGAATTTTTTAGTTTTAGTTAGTCATCACCAGGCGGCAGTCAAGTAAATAAAGTTCTTCTTTTCGTCACTAGATACCAGCAATACACAGTCCAACCAGAGGTCCAAATTGGTGCATAGCCAATGTTGCTGACATTCACTCATATTGCCTATGGGGATTTGCACGTCAACAAACCAATTCATGGAATTTGCTGATTTGCTAAGTGTAATTTCCAGAATTACAACAAGATTGGCCAGTGGCATAACAATCAAAGGTCCAGTGTGTACAGGGCCTCAAATCGGGGGGGGGGGGGAGATAAAAAAAGGTTTTCTTGAATAAAGAGCCCGTCAACCCACACAGGCCCATTGACTTCTTGCTACGCCATTGGGCTTTGCAACACTTAGAGTTTTGTTGGATTTGCAGTTGATTTGCTGGATTTGCAGTTGATTTGCTGAATTTGCAGTTGATTTGCCTAGCACACGAGCGCTCGTACAATGACATCAAGCAGCAAATTAGATGCATCAAGTTTAAAAAAATCAATAATTCAGCAATCTTCAAAAAAGAAAAGTGTTGAAAAGCAAATTGTCTACATTTACCATGTCATACTAATATTTACACTGTGAACTTTTCAGACTGCAGAAAATATGCTATTTTGATCCCTACTGCTTTTTAATGAATGTTCTTAGTCAAAGAAGAACAATCATAGATGACTCATTCATATTTTAAATTTGTTATTTCTTGGGACGAAACTTGATAGTCTCTCAAAATCTGATAAATTTGGATTCTTATGTATATGGATGGTATAGTGTATTCTTACAATTATGGAATATTGTATTGGTAAAATGTACAATGGATATACGATAGATACTAGGATAGTGTATGCAGGTGCAGTTGTGTTAAAAAAAACTGGATGTCCATTGTATGCTGAAATTAAAATTGTGAGTAATTTCATGTTTTGCCACTACGTGAAACATATGACATCGACAGGTGAGAATAGTCTTATCTTAGTGATCACTTGTCGATGTACTTTTATCAAGGTACATCCATAGCATGTGCTTGTCTTTCAGTGAGCTGAAATATCAAGATCTTTAGAAATTGCAAAGGATGTCTTTAGATCTTATTGATTCTATTCCATAGATATCCCAACATCCTAACTTAAAATTGCATCACAACAGGAAAAAATTGTGCATGACTGGTGAGTGATCAATCACTCTTTTCTTTAAGCATCTGTGGTAATCGATCAACATCATTGGTCCTATTGCAACATTTGAACCATTTTATTAAATCCTTTTTATTTCAAAATCTATGAAACAATAGTTTAAAATATTAATAAAAGTAATATTTTTAATTATGACATTTTATTATGTAACCTACTTACCTCGTACCGTCACCATCATTTGTGGCATCACCTAATTGCACAGGTTGAAGATGTGCGACAGGAAGTATAAGATACTCAAACCGCAACATTAAGATGAGAGTAGTCGATCTAATGCAGTCAACTAGTGTTTGAATCAAATTCAGAAACACATACAGATACCCAAAACAAGCAAAATGGGTTTGAGCTAATAGTATAACATGTTTTATACACACAAAACAAATAATTCTAAACTCTACCTACTTTGTTGGGTCTCCTTTCACTTACAGATTTGTGGGACGGCAAAATTGTTCTCTGCGCTTACGCATCACAATTCATATCAAATATACATTCAGTAAGAACATGTGTTTCTGCATTTACTGTCTTTCTGCAAAGCTCGCAACGATTTAGTGGTGGTAGCCACAATTTTATGGAACAGCACACACATGTACACGTATGTTGTATGTATGAAAAACGTATGTGTTTTACAGTATTTTCAAAAGCTGCTTTTGCTCAACTTGAATTAAGCATGTCAATATTTTAAACTGTTCCTTTACTCTAGCCGTATAAATAAATAATGTTGTGTTGCCATTCATGCTACAACAACAAGTTTATAACACGATTTAAAAGACTTTTCCATCAGTTTATATCACTTATTTACTTGTACTCATGCTAGTGAAGTGAACCCCTTGTTTTTCTTTTCGTACCCAACACAAGTAATCAAATTAAAGAAGGGACCTCCAAGTGTGACAAAAAGGTTAGACGACCTCTAGAGTCCTTGAATAACCACATTGTATCATGCACAAGTAAACTTGACTTAAAACTCATATATTTGCACCAACCAATGTTTACTTTGCTTGGTTCTGTGCTAAATTTACCGATTTGCATTAAAATACAAATAAATTTAAGTTAATTTTCTTGAAGTGCATTTTAAAAATAAACATCACTTAATAAGTAATGTATATTCCAGAATGTCAGTCACTATAAATAGTAAAACAAATAACCTAAACATATTGTCTTTCTCGTTCCTTTCATTGTGTACCACTAGATGGCACGCTCAACACATTTTTGTAATGGATACTCTATTCCAAAATTAAATTATTCAGGTGTCGATCAGTTACATTTTTTAAAGAGGGTTTAGTTTGGAATTAAAGATAAACTAATTTAATACCAAACCTCGAAAGTGGTTTAAAAATGTTGTCGCGGCAGATCTTGATCCTCCGCTTGTGTGGGTGGTGGCAAAAGAACTAGAAGGGAGGAGTGAAGTGGGCACTGCTTACGTGACCTGTCGCTTCACCCGTTGCCACAGGCAACATAGTGGGTGGCAGTGCGACCTCCGGAGAGATGTAAAAAAGGAAACTTGCTCACCCCTAAGAGGTTTAGAATCTAAAGAACAGAAACAGCCAAAGTGTTTAAAGCACAAAACAATGCATAAATTCCAATTCCACTTAAGAATAGGAAGTTGTGCATAACATGCAACAATAGCACATGCTAAAAGACTTAACTAAAGTTAACGTGGGAATAGATAAATAAGAAAACACATTCATTAAGCCTAACCACTACGTAACAGAACAAGGAAAAAGGAAAACTGACTGCCATAAACAAATGTTTATATTTTAGAATGCAGCTAGTGAAACACATCGAAAAACTAGCTTCAAACTGGTTTTGTTTTTCAAGTTTCAGAATTCATTTCTGGATGTTGCTGTGTCAGGTTTGACTTAGCCAAGTCTTAAAAGAAATTTTGTTCCGTTCGTTTTTCTTCAAATATAATTTAAGGTTTATACTTCTGTCCAGACTGCTATTTTATCAGTTCTAAATCGAGTAAGTATCCTATTAAACTAGAATTAGAAATAACTATTGTTTGATAGATTACTTACCACGAATAGATTAAAGTTGAGGGAATGTCCTTTACTCAGGTAATAGCTTCTGTATACAGAGCAATCCCACTTTGTTTATTTTCAAACATGAATTTAATCCTTACATTTTATCTCCAATAGTGTCAAATTATCTGATCATAAACTAACTTTCAATAGTAATACCAGAAGTAAATGAACGAAAACATAGCAAGTTTGTTTACTTCTGGTATTATTGATTCTGTCCATGAATTATAATGACTTTTAGTGTGACCTGTTTATCTTAATTACTAGTAGGCGTTGATGAACTAGCATTGGCGAGTGCCAGCGTTGGGTATTCTCCTACAAATATCCATTTTCCAAGCGTCGAAATTGTGCCCTTTTTCAAATACTCCCATAGCTACAGAGCAGAAGTAAATCATCATCTTTGATTTTTAAATATTCTTTTAAATAGTTATTGCCATCTATCTCAATCATTGTATCTAGTAAGTGCTTTGTATTGTTTCTTTTTACTAGTTATAGTCAATAAAGTTCAGTTTGAAAAGTAAATATATTTATGTGATGGACTGCAGAAAACACATTTTCGCTTTTACTTTGAGTTGTCTTTGACCAAAATAAGCAGCACTCTATTTATCGATTACATAGAGCGAGGGATCTTATTTCCTGCACACAACAGACATCACTTTCTTAATGAATGCTTCTCAGACACACTACTAGTTGTTTGCTCCCCTGCTTTCAAATCTCCTCTCTAATTTACAGTGCAATTCATCTCCCGCACACCAGACAATGCGCACAGACATTTCATTTGCTTAACCTCTTCTAATACTGAAAAGATAAAGTGTCGTCAACTTGTAACAGGATCCATCCGCTAGCTTAAATCTGACAAAATTTATGATGACGGAAACAAAAACTTTGATGAAAAAATTTTAATGAAATATGTTGTGTGAAAAAATGCAGTTGCATAAATTCTCTCGTGTAGTGTCAAAAGTAAAACTAATTGAATTCACATCGGTTTTAAACCAATTAAAAAATGATGGCAATTTGCAGTGACGTCCGAATTAAATATCATTTCGAGTCGTGAAATTAGTTTTCAGCAATCTTTTAATATAGAAACACTTTATTTAAAAAGTTTTTATATGGATTAGCATAGTAGATTGAAAGCGATAAATAAAAAATTTTAAATTTAAACAAAAACCGAGAAGTATAAAATAAATTTACAGGCAACTTCAAAACAAGTTAGCAAAATCTGCTCTAAAACTGCAATGAGTTAATAGCAGGCGTACAGGAATTTTTCAGTATGATTTGCAGTTATTTTGCTCAAATGTTTGCAGCTGATTTGCAAGTCACAAAGAGCACACGAAGATTTGCAAGTCACAAAAAGCATACGAGGATTTGCAGTACCATAGTGTATAAAGATACTAAATTTCTGAAGTGGTAATATTCAGTAATAATGACAGCAATTATAGCTGAACATGAATAGAGTAATTGATCGTAATACTACAGATAGACACTTGCGCAAACCATTGTAGCTGTAATGAGCAATGCTGTTTTAGCTCGACTGGCAATAAGCTTTAGTAATGGTTAGCTTTTCCCTAATTTAGATCTAATGCTAGTTAGTTCTTGCAAAAATCTCTACAGTTAAATCGGGTTGAATTTTAATTAATCGACAACATCAAGTTCAAACGATTCAAACTGACAATTCAAGAGCCTAGTTTGGCACCATGGATGTGTTTTCGTATGTATGAGCTGACATTCCTATTGGAAACATGTACGAACGCACAATGTTAGTGTCACCACACGTCCACATAGATTATATATAAAGCACCCATCCAGAAGCTTACTGAATCGCTCTAAGTTGACAAGTCGAATGAAAACTATTGCAAGCTCTATCAAAAGTCGATGGCAGAACAAAGATTTCGAGTCTATTAACACAAAATGAACCTTTAGAAAACACATTACAAACTTGCAAAACTAAAACAAAATTATTCGTTTGTACTAGTCAAAGTCGCGAATGACGATTTCACCTTAAAGGGATAGTCCGGCTACTACGGTGTATGTTTAAGATGTAAAATGCACATTAGTTGTTAGAAATTACATTTGTTATACAGTTTTTTTTTTTAAAGTAATTTATATTTATGGGACTCTTTTTTCTTAAAACCATGTGCGCATGTGAACTGTTTCCGTCTTTCCTGGGGGTGTAGTTCAGAAAAAAGAACAGCAACTGCTGACATAGCCATGTTGCCTTCTGGAAACATTGTGCTCTTCTATTCAGTGATATTTCTCCCACTCAAAAACCACTACTTTATTCTCATTGTGCGCCTGCGAGGCTCTGACAAATAAACGATGAACATTCCAGCCACATGACTGTCATGTCTACCTCCATACAAATTGTTTGAAATGCAATATTTAAATTGTTGTGCATAATTAAACTTTTTCTTACATTTCTATTTATTCGTCAGAAAATATACAATTCAGATAAAAATTATTAAAAACGAGCCAGACTATCCCTTTAAATTAAATAATTAAACCGTGTTTCAAATGAATTTTTATTAATTCAACACTTCACCTTCAAAACATCAACATTCTACACAGAAAATGAAAATTTAAAAAAATAAATAAATCAATAAAAAAGGGAGCACATAATAAATAAAATGGTGTCACGGTGCAAGAAAAGTAAAAGCGATGTTATTGGTGAGCAACGGCGTGACAGGAGCATTGGGTGAGGGCCAAACACCCTGGAAATGGACTCTGAACAAAAGGAGGTAATTACTAACAGCCTGGTTTCTCCAAAGAACAGAGGATGAGGATGCTCTAATAGGACGAGGACATTAAGAAGCGACAATGGCCTCGAGCAACCCGATCTGGTGCCTTCGAAATAAAAAGCTTTCTCCTAGATCCGTTTGCCATGTGAGGCCAGAGGACACGCACCCACTAAACTGACCCATTAGCCGCAGTTTCCCCCGATGAAAATGCACTTGCAACGTCTTCCTTTACTTATCTCTGTTTTCATTACGAATCACATTTTTTAAAGGTAAGAGACCTCTATGTGTAGAAAACTAAATCCTAGAAAAACTTTTGTAAAACGAACAATTCCATGGACGAGTCCGTAAAATCGAGAGAAAAACGTCAGGTGGATACAGGGAGGTTCTTTTATCAGGTGTAGGTCGATATTGGGAAATGCATTTCCAGCGCACAGCCATCAAGCGCTGGCGACACGGCCCAGTGTGCTTAAGAATTAGTGCCAATCACTAGTCCAAAACTTTTCCAGTAATCAATAAAGTGCCTACATTATTTATTTATATTAAAAAAGAGTAAGAATAATTTGACATTCAACTATCAGGTTCTTGCAAAATGACATGTGCAATTTTAATTTAAAATGACACGAACAATGGAAGGGATAATGTTAAGTTGTGATAAATCTATTGGATAGATAAAGTAGGCGTCAGTTTTTGGATAAAATGCAGTACAGCATGTGGTAAAAACGAATTTAAATTTAAATTACATTGGATCGTCCAACTAGCGATAGAAACCATTGATTTTTTAATATGGAAAATTTAACTTTGTTTTTGTGTCTACCTGATTGCCAAGGCATTCTAACGTAAATGTGGCAAATTTCTCCCCGTCAGTAGACAGTTAACATTGTGCAAAGAATAACATTGAAAGTACTTACTATATTCTTAATTTATGTGCTAATTAAATATTTACCTGTAGCTTTCTGTAAATTACAATTTTTGTTTGTGTTAATATATTTTCGTCATTATTGTGGTTTCAAATAACATTTTGCATTTTTGATGAGTATTTGCCCAATCTCCATTTTATTGCGTTTCCATATCAACGTACATTATAAACGACCTTAGCAACAATAACTAATAAGAAAAAAGAAAGATGAGTTTTCTAAAGATGTTTTTAAATTGAAGTTTTAGATTGAGTGACTTCATTTGTTATTTGCTGCTCATCTATATGATTGACAACACCAAAACACATTAATCTGATGATCCAAAGAAAAAAGAAAAAACTGTCTATTGCAACCACTCACTGTGCCGAAAAAAATGGTCGTTTTGACAGTCCAAAGACATTTTCAAATAAATAAATAAATAAAAAAATTTAAATTTTTAAATTTTTAAATTATTATTATTATTTTTTTACTAAAACAAAACATTAAATGCCAAATTAAAGATTTTAAATGTAATTAATGTTTCAACAGTAATTTAGGAAATACTGTAATTCAAAAATTTTGTTTATCAACTTAATGAATTTAAACATGACATGTTTTTTGTTTTGCAGCGTGTATCTTTATTAAACATTAAACACGGTTCCCACAGCAAACATTAAAAAAAAAATAGATTTTCCCACCGATGAATACATTTTCCGACGCAAAGCTCTTCGATCGCTTTAAATTGACCCTAAAACACATTACAATTGACAATAACAATTTAATTTCAAAACTCCTGACAAGTTGGAATGCAATGCGTGACAGAGTTGAAGATGTTCCAAATTTTTGACAAAATGTCACAAGTGAATTATGGTATTGGTCGAGGGAATTCTTGACGCTCGTCCCGCTCACTTTTTCGAAATTTATACCTTTTTGAAATGGAGTTTAAAAAAGAAATGAACCAATAAAAAATATTCCACGTTAAAATGTATTCCTCGCACTGTCAACTTTGGTAAATCTTTCATAAAAGAAAAAGTAAAAAAAAAAAAAAAAAGGTGGAAAAAGGAAGGGAGTGAACCCATCAACTCTCGCCCACATCTCGTCAGAGTTGCGTTGACTCTCGTGAGCGCCATCTGGCACTGTCTCGGAGGAGCAAAAGTGCCTTTATCGATCGAGCGCAGGTTTAAGCAATGCCAGCGTCGTCCTCTTGTTTATGTTAGCTGGTTAGCCACCGATCGACGGTCGGCTCTGGGCGGGAATCCCATCAAAAATTTGTCCTTGCCTACTCACTGTGCCTGATCTACGGTGCATTTCCATCCCATCCCATCCCAACCACCCCACGACAGTCATCCAAAACACCAGATCACCGGCTCCCTCTTCCCTTTGGGTGTTATTCTCGGTCGTGCACCCACTCCAAACATCGTCGTAAAAAGCAACGACAAATCTCCAATGCAAAACTCAACAACAAAAACAACAACATAGTCATCAGCAAACTTCTATATACAGTTTTAACCTTCATTTAAACAAAGGACTTATTCTATTTTCCATTAGGCACATATCAGACAATGGATACATCGTCACATTCTCACACTATAAAACACTAGGAATAATATAGACCACAAGAAACAAAAGTTTCCGAGATGTGAGAAAACGTTTACAAAAACTAAACACAAAACACGGAGAAAAGAAAACAGCCTGAAAACAGCCATCTTTCGAAGTGCTAATTACTCTATCTTTCTCTTTTGTTTACACTCAAACTCATTGCAACGTTTTAATTGTTTATTCTTCTCTTACTCCACGAGGGATTAAGCGTTGAAAATTATTTGACTAACATAAAGATGAGAAGGAGAAGAAAAACTGAAAGACAACAGAAAAAGACACGCGCTGGAGTGATGATAACGCAAATGGATGGGCTTAAGATGACAAACAGATTAGTCCTTAGGGCAATATTAGGCCTAAAACTTGAAAGCAAGTCTTGCAGCATCTACTTACGACTCATAAATTGTGCATGAGAATTAAAGGACGGATATAATGAGAAAAATGCTAAGCGACAAATTCGAGTAAACTCATAACTTAAAAAGAAAATTTGTAAAGCAAGTAAAAATTCATATTTATGTATGTTTGTCTAGTTATTTTAACCTCGTAAAAGTGTTTTTTATATTTTTTTTTTTAAAAAGATAAGTTGTTTTAGTACTTACCGAGGTGTAGCAACAGCGTTGTCAAAATAATAAAGGCGAAGTAAAACGTTGAGATGCTGCAAGGAATTGTACGTGTCGTCTTTTACAGCTCGGTTGACTAGCCATGCCCCATGCAAATTAACCTGCATGCAAATACATTAACCTTATTTTCATAATCCAACAACACTTAATATTATGCAGAAACTAATCTTAGCAAAACATAAAATAAATTCTTCCCGAAAAATTAATTAAAAAACTAAACAATTTAAAACAAAAGGAAGCGCTAATAAAAACAAACGCAATAAATTCGAGAAAAAACCCAAGATTTCGGATTTGCAAATCCAGAAAATTTATTCAAAAATCCTTTTAACTTTTAAACAAAAAAAAAAATTTATATTTATTAATAATTATGTTATTGTTCTTGGCAAAACAGCCCGCATTCAAATTGCCATTTTAGTTGTTTTAGTTGTTTACTCCTAAGATTGAGAAATTCTTGCATTTCCAGCAAAACTCAACATTTGATGTCTGGATTTGTCAATCTCGTATTCTCTCGTGTCTAATCCCAATCATGCAATGTTTTATTTACTTCCCAAAGCTATATAGGAATCTCCTCATTACAATATACATAAAAATGCGCGGTGTAAGCAGGAAAGCGCAACCAGAGGCGGAGCTTTTCAATCGATGTTGTACGACTGGATTGCTGCGTTGCTGGTGTTGATGGGGACAGGCAATGTAGAAAAATATTTTATTCGACTTGAAAAAAACTTATTACAATAACCAAAGCGTATCTTTTTTTTTTTCTTATTCGTTTAAGTGTCATCACAGAAAAATTAATATTTTCCTTTGCAGCTTTATATAAAATTGAAATCGCTATAACTAGCCAATAATGACAAAAAATTTCAGCGGAGCAACAAGAATAAGTTATAAAAAAATGTTCTTATGTGTGTACACAATAAATCAAGGTCTAGCAATAAGAGAAAGACCCATTTTGACAACAAGTCAAAAAATCCATGTACAATACATTTTCCTAAAGACACACTCTTCTATGAATATTTACAAAAACAAAATTAAAAATTACATGATCATCCTAGTTTATGGTATTTAATTTTTTTTCCCCCATATTAAAGCACGGCACTTGAACTAACTGCGACACAAGACACCAATTGAAATTAAGATGGTGATGGAGAACAAGAAATCGGGATTTTTTAGTAAATTTTTTTTTGCACCTCAAAGCAAAATAAATAAACGATTACAAAGAAAAATTCCATCTACTAAATACTCAAACATTTCATGACAGAAAATTGTTATTTTATAACAGTTTGATAAATGAAAAATAAATCTATTGCGATGTGTGTCTGTCTTCGTTTAGAATGGCGTACGGCAATCCCACGTCGAATCAGGTGATGGCGTTTCACCCATAAAATTTTGTTTCTTTCCATTCCGTGAAGAAATAGAAAAGAAAAAAAAAGTGGGGAAAAATAAGGAATAAAAAAAGAAAAGAAAATGAGACGACCGCCTTTTGTGCCGGTGCTTGAGGATGATGGATAACTTTAAGTGCTCCGTCATGGGAGCCTGCGGAAAAAAGACAATTCCTACACAATTGTACTAAGCTGCGCATTAGGGTTCAGAGGCAAAGTTCAATTCCATTTAAACTCAACCTAAAGAATGTTTGTTTCTCGTTCTGACCTTTACACAAGAAAACTTATTTCGTTTCAAATGGACCGTATGCTTACTCCACTTTACATTTTTTTCTGGGCATTTATTTATTTATCTAGTAGAGTTCAAACCAATCGAATTTAAAATGCAAACCAATCATGAATAAGTAAACTATTGCCCATTTAAAGCGACCGTTTCAATACGAACTTGAAATATTGCAGATTACGCGCCACTTTGCGCCATACCAATTGCCTTCTGTAAAAACTAAACCGCGTTAAATTTAAAACCATAAAATCTAAAGAGTAGAGAGTAGAGAGAATATATACAGCCAATAATCTCCTATTGGATTGTGCAAAAAACATCACCAAATACTCTTAAATAAAACTCAAATGAATAGTTATAGTTAATAAATTGTTTTTTGAAATTTCAGTCTGAAAAGCAATAGCAGGGCCAGACACAAGGTAAGTGCAGCAGGTACAATGCACCCGGGCCCTGAAAAAATAATATAAATAAACATAAAATAAAAACCATAAATGAGTCTTCTCGAATACATTTTTTTTGTTTATTTTATTTATGTTTTTTATTATTATTATTCAGATTTTTTAAGGCCCAAATTATTTGCGCTCGGGCCCCTCTTACAAAGAAAGCCGATCAATTGTTTATAAATTGTTAGTGAAAGTGCTGTAGAGCAGGAGCCTTACAATTCTAATAGCACCCAGGCCCTATCTTGGAAAAGGCTGGCCCTGGCAAGGAAGGCTTTTTTTTAAACTTAAATTTACTAC
The DNA here is from genome assembly GCA_034683725.1 of Strigamia crassipes. NCBI lineage: Eukaryota > Metazoa > Arthropoda > Chilopoda > Geophilomorpha > Linotaeniidae > Strigamia > Strigamia crassipes. The sequence goes on along the minus strand of JAQFXT010000712.1, from coordinate 12,034 downwards.
CTGTCCATGGACAGCAATACCTATGCAAGATAGATGTTTGGGGACCCCATTCTAAACTTGCAAACCTACAAGACATAGGTAAATGCTTCTGTATTTGTAAAATGTTAGAAGACCCCATCTGATGCATAGTCAATGTATACTGAATTAAATTAGGATTGCAAAAAATGAACATCTACAAGGTGCATTGAAATTGTTTTATTTTTTAAAATAAACTAGGTAGGAGTCCCGTTGCTTTGCAACGCGTTATTACGCTCCCTACGTACCAATGCCAAGGCAGAGTTGTATCAGTGCCATTTTAAATTACTAAACGCACCATGTGACCAATGGCAACCAATCAAATCTTCAACTGATCGCCTGTACACACTTTTTTTATATGGTGATGTTCATTTTGGCGCAATTGAATCTTTCAGAAGCAAAAATGTGCAAAGAATGTCGTTATTTTTCCACAAGGAAATGAAATGGTAACAGACAAAGTCATTTCCGAAATGATTTGATTTATTTCCGATTTATGATAAAAAGTTTGTTGTAATTGGTTTTGTTCGTAATTTTCCATCTACACTGCATAAAATTTTAAATTTAATCATTTTAAATATCATGAAAACAGGAACAGCATATTTACATGAAGTAAATAATAAAAACAAGTTGCTAAGCAACCAACAGAAGTAAAGTTGATGCAGCTCCAAAAAGAACAACAAATGTAAAATGCAAAATGCAAATAATACAAAAACAATACCTAAACAAGAAAACCCTTACACGTGAATATAGAACCCCTCTATCGATAATTTTAAAATAATTTTGCAAACAGTCACACAACCCATCAGAATGCACTCACACGCAAATTTTCACAGTTGTAGCCCCAGCAGTTCCTATAAAACACGCGCCAACAAATGTTGATTTTGTGTGATAGAAGGAAACTCGCTCGCTATCGCTCGCCCAATATAAAAAATAAATATAAATGTGACAGGCTTTCCAAGTGCAATTTGACTTCAGGCAGCCATTTTTATACACAAAAAAAGTAAAAATAACCAAATACTAGAACTATATACGAAATATTGTTCAAAAAACGAGAAAAATTCACATTTTTATGACTTAATAAAATAATTTGTTTAATTTTAACCTCCAAAACCTTGCAGAAAAGCCTGCCGTATCTACTACTCCTCGAGCGCATCATTTCGTTTATTTACAAAATTCGAGAGAATCCAGCGATCATAACATGGCATGCGAAATTTTCAGTTTGCTTTGTCATTCAAAATGACGAAACAAACCCAACATCGATTCATCTTATTCACATCAGTTGATGTGTACATAATCAATAAATTTCCTCGCGATGAAAAACCTCCGGAATTTTCATAAATGCAAGTCAAAACACTGCGAGTCTGCGACTGACATCAAGTTACCACGCAGCAACAAAAACCACAAACCAAATAAAGTGATTATGGCTGTGTGCTCTCTATACTCTCAATTTAACTCACGCACAATCACCGTAAACCAAACTAAACCTAATCGAATGCACTCACGCAGAAATAAAAGCGAAAAAAATACCTTCATCTAGGTGTTCCCACTCTTCTATTCCGTTCTCCGCACCGTCTGAATGTGCACATGACACACAACGTCATGACCACGCCACCGGCCACTCCCATACCTATGGCGATCCAGTCGAGAGAAAAGGCACTCGACCGACACAGAGACAAAGCCTCGTCGGCAAATTCGACGCTCGTGTCAGTGGTGTGCTTGGGGCAGTTGCCCACCCCATTGCACACGAGATCCTGCGGGATGCACACGTTGGAGCCGTGGCAGAGAAAAGGACAAGGTTCCATGCCAAGTTTTAAATAATACTCGCTCTGTTTGCCTTGCATCACTTCAGTGAACACCAGCTTGAACCTGGCGTCGGAGGAAGGGGCCGCACGCAGCTCCACCAAAATCTTGTTGGCTGCCATGTTGGTGGAATTGATGATCGGCAGCTGGAATGCCTGGTCGTCGCATACACTCAAAACTGCCTCGTCGGCGTAGCTGTAGCCGGCGCTCGGAAGGCGGATCTCGATTCGATCCGAAGTGCAATTGCCGGACATTTGTAAATAGTCAAACCACAAAAAAAGGTCTTTGTTCGGAGTCACGTAAATCGTCCAGATGCAGTGCACGAACCGCTCCACGTCCACATAGTCCGGCTCCACGTAGGGAAACACGAGTTCGCCTTGACTTCTGCTGGGAATCAAACTGGGCCCGCACAAAGGCCCGTGAAAGAACTCGTACGTTCCTTGAAACACTTCCATTTTGTTGTGGAAATAGTTGTACTCGACAAACTCGCCTTCGTAGTGCAGTCGCAGCTCCAAACTCGCGCCCGACGACACGAAAGTCAGTCCGCCGTGCTTGCCGAGATCGCTCGTGTTGTTGCATAAACAAACCAAGTCCGTCGTGTTGTCGGAGGATTCTCGAATCACTATTTTGTCTACTGGGTCGGCCAAACACGAGATGCAGGCGCGTTTGTTGTAGCCGAACTGGAGGGAGAACAGTGTGAGGAAAACGCGCTCAAAAGGTGCCGCGTTCGCCTCGAAAGTGTAATGGCACTGTAACGAATCCTTACGCTTGAAGATCAGGTGGTTGAGCGGGGAACTGAACAGTCCCGACGACGAGAAGCTGCTCTGGAACAGTTCGTCGCAAGCGGTGTTGGCCACTGGCTGGCCGTACTTGTACGCGTTGTAAAAATCGAACTGGATCCAAAAGTCCAGCGACGAACCGGCGTACGAACCGGTCGCGCTTTTGAATTGGATTAACATGGCCGGACCGGACGATACAAAGTCTTTGCTGTCTTGAACGGGGGCTGCCCAAGTGTCGCAGAAAATGGCCACCACTCGGGCTTCGTCGCGTCGATCGGAGTCGTAAACGGACAATGATTCGGAGCAATCTCTCGTGGGAGCAATGGCGTGTTTCGGTCGATGGACACGGAAGCTCTTAAAATACAGGCGGATTATCTGGTTCGGCTGGGCCCGGATGAGGAAATCGCAGTTTGTGTTCGGCGTGTACCACGTGGCTAGGGAGTGAAAGCGACGATCGTGATCGGAAAGTTCGTCGCGACTGTCGAAGACCGTGCTGCACGATCCGTTCACTTTGGTCGCGCCGGGCCCCACCCATTTCGGATTTGGCCCCACGCTGAAGTGGAAGCCCGTGTTGAGCATGGGCCCGGCTAAAGTGGATACGAAAACGACGAGTAATCGGGTGCTGGTTCCCGTTATGGCGTACGGAAAGCGCCCGGTGCCGCAAAACGTGCCGATGACGGGACTGGTTTCGGTCCATCCGTCGTGGATTCGAAGGTAGTCGCCCGGGCAGTTGGTGGTGACGGGTCGCATGGGGCAGACGATCATGTCGGCGCAGTGTTGGCCATCGATGCTCAGCACCTCGTTCTCCAAATGTGGATTGATGTATACACTTTGTGTATGCAAAAAGTAACGGCAACGAAGATTGCGAGGGTAAATTCCCGGGTAGCCAGGCGATTGAACGTAGCATGTTCCCAAGCGACAGTCGTGGAAGATGCGGTCGCAGAAAGTACCGCTCACGAGTTTGCCGCGACGGTCCGGGTACAGGATTGGATTGGGTCCATAGCGGGCAAATAATTCAAATTGTTGTTCGGCACGGGAAGTGAAAGTCAAATAGGTTTTATCTAAACAAATAAAATAAGAAAGATACATTTTATAAACCAATTTATTTATTTAATACACCCAGATATTTTAGTAGATATTTAGTGTCGGTTTTTGAAAAAAATTTAATTTTTTTAAACAAATTTGACGTGAACGGTCTAATTAGGCTTAGTAACCGCAAAAAAATTATCTTGCATAATTCATAAATTTATTATTTTAAGACTCGCTTGTGTGCTCAGTAAAAATTTAATAATTTTGTAAATATTTTGTTTTATTATTTTTTTTTTTTAACAAAAAAGAAAAGGAAAGATAACACTAAAGTTCCACTATTGATATATATATATATATTTCGGTTGCGACAATAAATTTTACCCGTGAACGATTCGGCAGAAAATACAATGTGAACAAAACTGGTTTCAGAGATATAAGTTTGATCACGGTCGATCTCCCCGCAAAAGAAACCCGGTGCATGTCTGTTGGAAACGGCACTCGAATCATCGCCATCAATAATTTGCACGAAGCCTTGCGAACACAACGATGTATTCACAAGACGACCGACTTTAAGTCTCTGGAACCTAAAAAAAAAAAAAAAAAAAAAAAAAAAATTAAATTTTTTAAAAACAAACCCAATAAAAAAATCGTTAGAAATTCATAAGAACAAAAGAAAAAAATTTCAAGAAAGTGATTTTTAACTGCGCCACACAACGAAACGATTTGGTAAGATTTCCGTCGGAATGGCTGGCAAACGCGCAGATTTCAATTTGTAGCGAGCAGCAAAACTTTGAGAGCAATAAAAGCGAAACTATTGGCTGAGGGGCTCGCGAGAAACTCCATTAAGCAGCACCAACTCGTCATAATTGATGGAGTGACGACGAGACCTGTCACGACTCGACGCACTTTCATTTGTCCGCATTCCATCTCCCCATCCTTTTCCTTTTTTTTTTTCATTACCAGAAAAGTGCGCGTTCGGCTTCGAATTAGTCGCCGCTCGTTGCACCCAGATTTACGCTCTCCCGATGAGTTATTGCGGCTTCTGGCTACTGTTCTGATAAATTGACCAGAAACTTTCAGACCAAACTTCATAGGCCTTCTTCCTAAGAGCTTAGACCCAACTCGATCAATAAAACACTCCCGAAAAATCCTCTTCTAGTCCTCGTGATCAATTAGTTTCACGAGAAATTAAACACGACGACGGGTAGAACGTCTCCCGTCGCTATGTGTAAATGTAGACATTCAACAAAAATGGCGTAGAAGTAAATTAAGATCTCTCGATACGTTATACGTTGTTGGTTCGCAAGACGTTTTAAAATAAGCAAAGGCCAAAAGCTTATTTAAGCTTTAAGCTTTATCCTCGATCATTCATACCGTATGAAAGAAACCAAATCAATACCGTCTTATTGACTTTAAAAAAACGTAGTGTGCCGCTAACGAAATCTTGAGGGAAAAGTAAAACGTCTGTCAGTACTGTGAAGTCAATAAAGAAATTGAAGATTGACATTTTGGTCAATAAAAAGAAAAAAAATTCTTTTTTTAAATCTGGAAGTTTTTTTTCCATGCTTTCAGCTTAGCAAATATCACGCAAGAAATTAATTCCTTTGCTACAAAACGTCTACAGACTTGAAAAACAAGGAAAACGAGTGTGATTTTTGCAATTTCTTACACATACATGACCTGGCCTTTACAATTACATTCTGATGCCTGGGATTTTCGATGGGCTCTGCATCTATAGTGAAAGAGCGAGGAAAATTCACCAATAGAGTGATGGATGAGATGGCAAAGTTGGCATCTTGTATGAGACGCATGTTACTCGAGCTGAGTAACCAAGACATGCGTGACGGCGTGACTAGTGTGCGTACCAAACCACACGTCGAAACTTGCTGAGAAATTCTCGAGATTTCTCAATAAAACTTCGCTTTCTGATCGTGGCACAGTAGCGCCGTTATTAATTTTATAATGAGGCCGCCTCGTGCATTAGTAACTCGCGAGTGAATAAATTGGATTTGGTCGATAAAATAAAGGTTTAAACCATAAAAAACATCTAGTTTGTCATTCAACTCACGATGTGACACATCATCTTGATCTCTGATATGAAATATCCCCAATCAATGAAGCACTTAGTTGCGACATCTCGTGACCAAACTATTAATGACGGATGATTACCAACCGCATTTCAACAATTATTCCCTCCAATTTAATCAGTAAATGAAGGTTTTGTTCCATCTATAACAGAATCATGGTCAATTTACATCATTTGATGACCCAAAGGTCAATTCTATGAGTTTCTCCTATTTGTTGTGAGATAAGGAAATAACCAAATTGCGCACCAGTGGCGTACTGTGGTGGATTAAAGTGTTTTGGCACAATAAACTTACATCTTTTTGGTCACAAAACATTTATCATTTTACAAAAACCGTTACATAAAATCGAGAATGAAAAGTTGCCCTCTCGTGGCTAAAAGTTACATAAAAGACACCTATTGTGGCAAAAAGATTAACTATGATACAAACGAATATAAATGAAAAATAAAATACAGATTAATGTCCTTCACATTCTCTCACACGTACCGGCTCAACAAAGGGCCCTCCACAACCATAAAAATGGGCCCCCTCATTTTAATCCTTAGATTTCGGCCGAGGGCCCCCGATTTTCAGTAGGCCCTCATGCTACTGTCATACACAGAAGAAAAAAACACGTTTATCCTTTTTTTATATCCTCAACAAGTGACAATACAACGTAATATACATGTTTGATCATGCGCAAAATAAAACTTGACAAATCTCACGATTCTTAAAAAAAAAACTATTGGAAAATATTTCTTACATATTCAAACCAAATAAAAATATCGAATAAATTTCCAGACAGTTATAAATGTCAGCAATAGATGGCGCCCCAAAACAAAATAAAAAGTAATTTGATACCATCTGATACATCAAAAAAGCACTTTTTTCGAAACTCATAAAAATTCTGCGTCAGTATTCATAAACAAGAACGAATGAAGAGAGCTGACTGTTGCACTTTTATTGGTCCCAAATAAGTGCATGAGCGATGTCTTATCACGAGGAATGCATAAATCTAAAGCAAATAACTTCAGAAGCATTCGAAAATAAAAATATTTTCCTTTTCCTCGCGATAAGTGGTTACAAAACCCTCTTCAAATCTAACTGTCGCACATCTACAACGACAAAAAAGACACAAAACACGAGAAACGAAACATTTACGCTGTGTTTCTATTTTTGTAGTAATAAATATTTATTCTCGGTCTAGTCCTGATAAAAATGTCTATTGATGAAATGTTGCGAACTGTGGTCAGGGCCATTGGGAGCAATTCAGGAATCCAAACCAAAGCAGACCAGAGGTCTGTTAGATGTTTTATTAGTTTGTCAATATTCTGTATCTTTTTTTGTTGTTGAGAGCCCAGCTGTCTTCTTGCAAAATTGACTTTTTTTGGGATAGGCTTCGCCTTATGTGACCTGACAGCCTTTGTTGCTCAAGAATGGTCAAATAACAATTTTTCAATTAATAATTTCTGATGGATAAATATTAATAATAGATGAACGTGACCTAATTGCAAAATATTCACGATTCAAACGTAGCACATCCCTTCCTCCGCCTTTGCAGTGCTTTAGCTTGACCTAACAAACTGCTTCCACGCAACAGTAATTAGACAAGACAATCTTGTTTCTGTGAACATTCTTAATGTTTACTTATGGAAATAAATTGTACAGGTTTTTTTTTTTTACCTTGGACATCCACAGATTAAGAGCCACTACAAAACAAGAGGCAAAGAATCATCAGACGGCACTAAACCAACATTTTTTTAAGATTTAACTTGACCCTGTTTGTTTCAACTTCCGGCACTTCGGTTACGTGACTTACGTGTAGATTAACTAGAATTAACTACACCACACAATAAAACTTTTTTTTTAAAATGGATGCTTGATTTGTGACTACAAATTGAAATTACACTAAGGTCTCTGTAATCCGACGAACCGGTGAGTGTCGGATTACTGCAGATTGTCGAATTTGTAATACAAAATAAAACTACAAGAACAAATCACTCTGTTTATTAATACACCAACTTAGTTCAACTAAAACTGCCCAAACAACTAGCAACTGACAGTACTGTACTGTACACATCATTCTCTCTCTGCCGCACACATGCGCACATTGCACATAGACAAGACGTAACACAAAAATTTCATGGATTGACCTCCCGAGTGTTGGATTAAGAGACATGTCTGACTTGCGAAGTGTCAAATTACAAAGACTCTACTATTAGTAATTCATTAATTAACTACTTAAGATGACCGGCAACAATCGAAATGTCTTTGGAAGAAAACACGGCATACTTTAATTGTCATTTAAAAAACAAATATTGAAAGACTACTGTGTCCGTAAGTACTTGTTTTGCATTTCATCTGTAATCAAAAGTGTAATCCTGTGTCAACCCAAGAAAAAATTAATTAATAATTAGCTTGGAATGAAGTAAAAAGTTTGTTTATAGTGTTGTTTCAATATATCATCCTTTTATCTAGCCGCAAAACCGTGTTTTCTAATTGGCGTACCCAATCAGAATCATTAGCACTCGTCTTGCGAGATAAGAAGTGCGTTGTTGACTAACCCTAAAATTTTACGAGGAGCCTGTAAGTCGACTGATAAGCTTCAGGATTACTCTTTCTCGTCTCTCTCGTATTTGCCATCAGTTTTCAGCTCGATTAAAAACACAGTCGATGAAGCTTGCTGGCAGAAATCAAATTTCCCAATTAATTTCATTTCACTTCTTTGGCGTCAGATAGCGCCAAACACTGATTGGCCCAACACACTACCTCGTGATTTCTCCTCCACACACACAAACCCATTTTCCACGCCGATTGCGCCATTCACCATTTCAGCCGATCCAATATCGGCCGACGTTTCCTAGGCGAAAAATATCAGGGAAATGAATGTGCAACTAAGCCTAACTAATCCCTCCCATAAAGAAATGACCGAATGAATTTCTCATTTCCAAGATTAAAAATTTTTCCGTCTCGTTTTGCGCCGGCATGCGTGCCCGTCTTGCCGAGGTCACTTCGATTTCGTTTTTCTCACCTGTTTCAATTAAACGGATCATTCTTTTTATCGGCTCCTGAGCATTCCATCCCCATCCCTCATCCCCGCTTTTCACGCGCACAGTGCTACATTGCTATCTTACGATGATGAGTGACAGAAGGTGTGCGCCATCGCCATCTTGCGTCGATAAGAAAATCCGACGAATCGATAAGCGAGCGAGAAGTTTGCAATTTCGAACGTATTATGTTGGCGAGGCGTTTAATTTAATGAAATTGGAGACGGTTCGACCCTTCCTTTGTTTTAATCGCTTAACTCTGTCAGTCTCAAATTTCAGTTTCATTTTTAAAATAAAAAAATAAAAAATAAAAACTAAGAATAAAAAAAAAAAACTGAAATCCGTCAAACCACTTAATTTATTAATCCAATTGCATTAACTATGTGCGGGCTTGAGGCGTCTACCAATCTTTAGCTCGAGAAAATGGCACTTAACTTAATGCTATCATATTTGTCGTTTCCGGACTTTGAATTTAGATTTCAAACCTTAGGGTATTAACAATGACTTCCTTTTTTAGGGTCAATGGCCAGGCAAAAGTGGGCAAGCAATCAAATTCAACATTTTTTATCAAAAATGTATACACAGGGTAGAAATAAACCCCAAATAGTGATTTCTATTTTATGTTATGTGCTTCCACGAGCTAACATTTATAAACACATAAAAGACTTAATCTCCTCTTCGCTTGCAACAAAAGAATTAATTTGAATAGAAATGACAATACTTATCAATAATTACACTGTTGCTTATTAGTGGCTTTAAAAATGTATTAAGCAGTTAATAAATAAACAATTTAGACGTAATAACAATATTAATTTCTAATGTCAGTCAGCTTAAAGCCGAATCTGAGAAAAATGCTGTCGTTTCTTGAGACAAACCAAGTGAGACAGTTTTAACATTGCACTCCTGGTGTTGTCACTATATACACAATATAATTTGAAAGTTATTGCTGTTCTAATGCGCGCAATAGTCTATATGGTTCTGCTATGGAACATTAAACTAAGAAAAACAGCCCAGTCGCCCATAATTTTTATCATTATGACATTATCTCTAGAAATAAGAAAGAAATAATTTATTTGTCAATTGACATTGTTAAAGTATTAGAATTAAAGTAATATTCAATATTTTTAGCAAATATTGCTTTGAATCAATTTCACTGATAAGAAAACACATCATTTATTACTTACCTCGATTTATTTAGGTGTAGATAAAGTTATTACCTGATAGAAATTATCCAATCATTGCGATCAGAACCCAAATCGAATTTATATACGCAATAAATGGGCTGGTTTCGATTCTGAGGCGTCACCAATGGCGTTGATACCTCCTCGGTCAAATCGACCGTCACGTTACATCGACCCACTGTAAAAGGGAACAAATCACAAATCAGCCATTACGGTTCTCACAACCAACAATTTATCAACACGTAAACGATTGTATATATACGAAAAAGTGACAAATTCCCAATTTGCCAACCACTTCCCACCTTCAAAAATTTCTTCAAAATCGATCGAAAATACAAAACGGTCAAATTTATCAAAACCTAATGGCACAAAAAAACATGGCCATCAATAACGGACTAACGAGCACCAACAAGTCGTAAAAAAGTAAACAGTACCTTCACTAATACATATTTTTTTAATACACTACAAGCGAGGCATTTAGTTAACTGCAAATGCTGAAGTAAATGTTCCGGTATAACACCCGCACTTTAGATATTGAATTTGGTCATTTTGTTCAATTTAGACATTTGTTTTAGTCATTTTGTTCAATTTAGACATTTATTTTACTCATTTTGTTCAATTTAGACATTTATTTTACTTATTTAGTTCAATTTAGATATTAAATTTAGTCGTTTTGGTCCACTTAAACCCGCGTTGTAAAGGATACTGCGTTCAATAAGCACCCCGCGCTCAATAAGAGCATTTACGGTATTAAAGGAAAAATTGTGATCGCAATAGAATCTGCAAGTGAAAACAGAGCAAGATTTCGAGAGGTAGTTTGTTCCAGAAGCTGACGTTATGGTTAAGAGCATTTCTAGTAATTGATATCAATAAATCTATGTTGTTCCGATAGTAAACCAAACCTGATGCGAATCCGATTGCAAAATACTTCTACTCGCACCACCCCATCAGCCTGCGGTCGACGTGTTTATCGACAATTCGGATGACAGTTGCACGCGCTATTTTTCAATCTTAACCCCCATCACCAGCAATCACTCGCAACGTGTAAATCTGACGTATTTTATTTTATTCTGCTGATGAAAAATAAATTTGTCATGTGAATCAATACCCAACAGGTTTTCTTCTTCTTTTTTTTCTACACAATATCCGCTTATTAATTTTTTTTTTCTTTTTCAACCCGTTTTCTTCTTTTTTTAGCCTTATAAATAAGTATCGGTTTTTCCAGGGAGAGGAAAGGGTCTGGTTTCAAGCGTAAGGTCAAGCCGGATAAAAAGCAAAAAAAAAAGAAAAAAAGTAAAAGGAAAAAAGAAAAAAAAAAAATAGAGGAAAATAAATGCAGTTAGGAATCGTTGATGGAAGCCGAGTGCTACTTTCGGGATCTTTGTCTCGGCTCGACATTTTTTCTACTCGATTCCAACCCATGCTTTTTCCCTTGTGCACCACATAAAAACCTAATACCGTTACGATCCAGAATGAAGGCGTGACCGCTATTTTCTTCCTATTCTAGCTCGGTCTATAAACATCTGTGTTTTTATCGCTGTTTTAAGAGCTACCTCGTGAAGAAAATGTTTCTTAACTACACAAAAAATTGTTTTTACCAATTCCTCTGTCGATATAAACAGACATCAAAATTAAATATTTCTACACCGTAAATCCTCTGGTGTTACGCGGACGCACTATACGCAAAATAGTACTTGTCCCCGCTCTTTATTAAAGACCCACGCATTAATAGTGAGTATACATTGGTATATTGTGTCTGCACTAAATCCAATTTTGAGAAACCATCTCAAAATTATTCCAACATTCCCCTAAATTAGTAATATTTATTGGTGCGGTTGATAATGTTATAATGTTCGCAAATACTTTTTAAGTATTTTCCCTTTACGCTTTAAGTGCGGGAAAATACTCAAAAAAATATGCGAATATTATCAATTAAACCGATAAATATTATTAATTTACAGGAATAATGGAATAATTTCAATTTAAATAACGAAAGATTTGTGAAAATGAATGAAAACCTTCACAGGGTCTTCCCTGACCTCCGTACGGTCCCCACGCGGACCACGACCCACCGGAAGTCCTTTCCCCGACCCCATCTTGTTTTGACCGGAAATAAA
>JAQFXT010000711.1:0-27527 GCA_034683725.1 Strigamia crassipes | reverse complement strand
ATCATAAGTCATTTATTTCACTTATTACACTTAATTTTATTCATTTAAGCAAACTTTAAGTTTTTGCTTAACCAATTACCACTAGTGTAATTTTTTTTTCTTTTTTCTTTCTATTCAGTTGAATTTTTCTGACTAACGCAATTAAATTGGACGAGTTTTTGCTTGTGTTACGATGGCCGGGAATTTGGAGGTGTAAATTGTTTTTCCTTTATCAAAAATTGTTTTTAAAAACAATTATTATGTTTTTATGGTCAATCTTAAATAGGGAAGTGGGCACAGCCAAAAATACTTTATTAATAAGGCACTTGCCAGGTAATTTTTTCATGGGTTTAAATAAGCACAAGACTTGGTCAGCTGAAAGTATAAAATTATGTATAAAAAAATTGAAAACTTAAATGGGGATAATTAATTTTCTTTTATAGAATATGTAACATTAAATATGTTTATTGTTTCGAAACTGTTTAGCCATCAACAACATTAAATTGAATCACATTTGCACCCTTGGTTAGCAGCAGAGTCAATGGACTCTGGTTAGCAGATTTTACTGGGAAAACCGTATACAAAATTGCGACATCTAGTGTTGGTTTTGTGCAAAATCATAACGTCATTGGGATTACAACCTCGTTTTCGAGTAGCATTTGCCCCTCGCATCCTTGGCCAAACTCACTATTTGCTCACCTCATAAAAAACTTTTTTTTCTTTGTTGCTTTTAAATTTAATTTGTAACTTTATTTTTGAAATGCAAAATTAAAGAAAATTTGAAATTGTATCGCTCTGTGTGTTCTTTTTTTCCCTCGATGACTTCAAGCCGTCCTTGATTTCATGCTGTTACCATCACATCTTACTTTTACCACTTATCCATCACTTAAGTCTGGTATCGCCTTTACCGAGCAGAAGACACGTTCTCGCTCGCGTAGTGATGTTGCGCTCCCGTATATGTAATGAGAGGTGTATAGTATTAAATGGGTTTTTGAAAAATTCTTCGAGTCCATTAAGATTTTTGAAAACTAACTCTGCAGTTTTTTCAAGTGCGTCATCTAAATACATCAATTTTATACTAGAACATTGCATCAGTTTTGTCACTCATTGCATTTGTCATTTCAGAAAACATTAAAGTAAAGGTCGGCGATGTTGTCTTGACTTCGAGCGCACCAAAAAATCCGGAATTGGTGCCTGTTAATTATAGTATGTTGTGGAAATCAATGCATCGATCCAGTCTTTTTAACTGTGTATTTATTTTCAGTTTGTAAGAAATCTCCTCAAACTAGTTTACAACATTTAAGATGGATTATGCAAAAGGTAAAAAATAAAAAAAATATGTTTGTTTTGGGCACATTATAAGAGCCGAATTTTTTTAATTTGGTATTTAATTTTAAACAGGATATATTAAAGCAAGATATTTTTCTTATTGGACCACCCGGACCGTCAAAACGTTCTTTAGTTATGCAATATTTAGTAAGAATTATATTTGAGAGCAAAAAATAGTGTCAAATGTATTTGTTTTTAGGAATTGACAAAAAAGGAAGTTGAATATATATCGCTCTCGCGTGATACGACGGAATCCGATTTGAAACAGAGACGTGAAATAAAAAACAAAAGTGCGCATTTCATTGACCAGGTATTAATATTAATTGTTTTTATGTGTTTATTATTTAACGCTGATTTCTTTTCTGATAAATTTTGCAGTGTGCTGTTCGTGCGGCAATTGAAGGCCGAATTCTAGTCGTGGAAGGCATTGAAAAAGCTGAAAGGAATGTTTTGCCCGTTTTAAATAATCTACTAGAAAATCGTGAAATGCAGCTCGAAGACGGACGATTTCTTATGGCGCCAGAACGCTACGATAAATTGCTGATGGTTGGGGATTTTTAACACCGAAAGCTTAATTACAGTACAAAAAATGAATTAAATTTATTATATTAATCTTAGGAACATTCCAAAGAAGAGTTAGACACGTGGAAATTGGTGCGAGTCAGCGAGAATTTTCGTGTAATTGCTTTAGGACTTCCTGTTCCACGTTATCAAGGAAACCCTTTAGATCCTCCTTTACGTTCCAGATTTCAGGCCAGAGACATAAATGCATTACCGATTAATGTATATAAATTATATCGTTATATTGAATATATTTATATTTATAAATAATTTTCAGGAACATTTGGATTTTTTGCGCAAGATTCATCCAACTTCATCGCTGGAAAATTTAGTTTCGTTCGCGTATACGATGTTGTCTAATGAGTCTCAATCGTTGAGTTTACCGGATTTTCCAGTCGATCAATTGTCCTCATTAACCAGAATAGTGGTAAACTTGGAATATTTTTTTTGTTATTTGTATTTTAATTATTTATGTTTTATTTTTATTTTTATTTTCATTTTCATTAGAAGTCGTTGCCATCGGTATCTTTTCATGATTTAATTAGTCGTTTGTACCCATATAATGTGTTTATTGGGAAAGAAGGTCAAGTAGCTGTTGCAGATACTTTGAAAGTTCGTGTTTAATTTTATTTAATTTTTATTTAATTTTAATATATTAATGTGCCGGTCGTTTTACAGCGATTTCAGTTGAACGAGGAAAAGAAAAGTAAAAACATTCTCATTTCCAAGATTGAGACAAATCTAAATTCTTCCGCTGACGTGTCATTCCAAACACCGAGTGGAAACATCACCGTGAAGGTTAGAAATATTATTCATTTACACAATGATAAATATAAATTTTATTAATAATAAATTTTATTTCAAGGTATCAGCTGGAACTGGTGCTCACAACTCGCAGTCATCTCTCGATTGGTTTGTTTCTACGAATTACCACGAACAACTGCTCTCGCAGTTGATGCAGTCTCATTTAGCTAAGGATTTCTGTATCATTGGTTCTAAGGTTAAAACAAATTAAAATGCCACTTTTGTTTTAAATAACAGATTTCTTTTGAAGGGATGTGGAAAGAGTGCGCTAGTTTCTAAGTTTGCCAGCATGTTGAATTACGAAGTGGAGCCAATCATGTTGTATCAAGATATGACTGCTAGAGATTTGATCCAGCAGCGATCGACTACGAATGAAGGCGACACCGTTTGGAAGAATATGCCTCTTGTAACTGCTTGTTTGCGAGGAAAAATTGCAGTTTTGGATGGACTGCATCGGGTTAATCCCGGCACATTGGCCGTAATTCACAGGTTTCTCAAATTATCCACGTACCGATTGAAATGCATACATAATGCTCAAGTTTCTTTAAAAACAGATTGGTACACGATCGAGAATTGCAGCTGTTTGATGGAAAACGTATTTTACGTCACGATCGCTACGATACACTCAAAAGCGAAGAAAAACTGACTGATATCGATTTGGAAGCAAAGTAATTCTAGCGTGTTTGATTTCATTGTGTTGAAAAATAATTTCTTGTGTTTTTAAGGGGAGTTTTGAGAATGCATCCTGCTTTTCGCTTGATAGCTTTGGCTGAGCCTCCTGTGATTGGGAGCAGCACGCAACAGTGGTTAAATCCTGAACTTCTCACTTTGTTTTTCTATCATTCCATGCGACCACTGACGCTTGCCGAGGAAACCGAAGTCGTATGTGGCCTCGATAGTTCTGTTAAAATCAAAGATATTTTAAAATTCATTCATGGATTTCGTAAAACAGAAGATGTTACAGTTAGTAAGTCTTTTTTGTGTTTTAACATCTAATTAAAATGGTGTTTACGTGCAGTTGCAATCGGTTGCTACTTCATTATCGGTTAGGCAGTTGTTACGAATACATAAACGATTAAAGAAGTATCCTAACGAAAATGCAATTGAATTGATTCAAAAGGCTTGTTTAGCTAGGTATTAATTTGTACTAGTAAATTGTTAATTTTAGATGATAATTCTACACCTTTTTATTTAGATTTTTGCCTTCGTTAGTTAAATTATCTTTGAATCGACAATTAGAGGATTATTTAAAACCGTTTGTAAAGCGTGCGGATGTTGAAGATTTGGATAAAGCTATAACAAGTTAATACGAAACTAATTGAATTTGATTTATTCATGTTTGTGATAACTTTTTTTTGTGATAAGGTGAAGTTAAAGATGGAGTAGTTAGAATTGGTTCAGTGACAACATCGGTGTACAAACCGGAGACAAAAACAAAAGTGCCCGACGTTCTATTTTACGATAATGCTCAAGTAAGTACCATCAATATAAAATAAAAAATAAAAAAAGACAGATTATTAATAAAACTGCATTTCTTCTAGCATTTATCAGTAATGGAAGACATGTTAAAGGATTTTATTCTCGGTGAACATTTGCTACTTGTTGGAAATCAAGGTGTAGGAAAAAACAAAATTGTAGATCGGTTTTTACATTTATTGAATCGACCTAGGGAGTATATTCAGTTGCACAGGTAAATGTAACAAATATTTAAACCAAATTAAATTTTAATTTGGAAAAAAATTATTTTTGTTTTAGAGATACCACGGTGCAAACGTTAACATTGCAGCCAACTGTGAGAGACGGCGTAATTGTATACGAAGATTCACCTTTAGTAAAGGCAGTCAAACTCGGCCATGTTTTAGTTGTTGACGAAGCCGACAAAGCACCGACCCACGTTACGTGTATTTTAAAAACGTTGATCGAATCGGGTGAAATGATTCTCGCTGATGGTCGTCGAATTGTAATCGGGGCCTCTGATAAGGCGCGTAACACTAACATTATTTCGATGCATCCGGACTTTCGAATGATAGTACTGGCGAATCGTCCTGGCTTTCCCTTTCTCGGAAACGATTTCTTTTCAGCCTTAGGTATAATAAAACCTTTTTTTTTTAAATTGTCTTTTTAACCTAAAATGTGTAATTTACAGGGGATATATTTAGTTGTCACGCAGTAGACAATCCTAGCATGGACTCGGAGGTTGAAATGCTGCAGAAATATGGCCCCAACGTTCCTCGGCACATTTTAGAAAAATTAGTCGAAGCTTTTGGTGAACTAAGGTCAATGGCGGACGAAGGTTTAATTGCATACCCTTACTCGACAAGAGAAGTTGTGAATATAGTTAAGCATTTAGAGGTGCGTAGAAATGATTACCATTATTTTATTAGCAGCTCGGTTTAATGTTCTTAACTCGGTAGACTTATCCCAATGAAGGTTTAGCGACAGTTGTGAGGAATGTTTTTGATTTTGATCCGTACGATAACGAAACTTGGGACACATTGCTAAAGACGCTGCATAAACATGGAATACCAGTCGGTGCTCGATCAACTAACGTGAAACTTGCGAAGGAGTAAGCAATTGATCAATTTCTTCGTGGAAACTGGACTTTGTCACGCTTGTTTCAGATTTCCCATGCCGGATTCAAAAATAGTTTCCACGTGGGATGTTAAAAAGTTTTCTAATTCGCTGGATGAATTTAGAGTATCATTTGTTAAACGTAATATTCAAATTAAGGTATTGTAGGGATCTGTCGAATAAATTGCATTTTATAATTTAACGTGTCTATTTTATTTTATTTTATTTTATTTTTTTTTGGTTTATCTTAAAACAATTTTAGAAACCATCGTTTGTTCGACCTCAAACCATCCGCATGGATCGAGAAGATGCTCGTTCACTCGTTTTTACGGAAGAACAAAGTCGTTGGAATTTACCGATTGATGATAGAAATGTTATAGTGGATGTTGCTGTTGCAATGAGTAAAATAAATTAAATAAATTAGATTTATTTTAAATTTTTTTTTTTGTTGTTGTCGCAGGTGGAAATGCAGAGAAGGATAAAATTCATATTGCCACTGCTAATCCGATCAGTCTCTATTCCATGACCGCGTCATCTCGAACTGTTAATTTTCTAAATTTGTATCACCTTTTCCAAGAAACCAGAGGTGGTTATCGGCCTAGGATCAAGTTGGCTTGCCTCGGTGGCAATTTCGGCGAACACGTTCTTTTTCACGAGGAAATTGTAAGTTTTAACGATTATTGATCTTGATTTACAATTAAATAATTTTTTTTGTAGGCAAATAAACTTTTTCTAGTAGATCCAATTGGTGGCGCGATACAGAAGGTGGAAACGGAGACCGTTACAGACTACGCGGGAAAAGACTCCACGAGAAGAATGAGAGGAATTGACAAAGGTTTCAACCATATGTGTCGTCAATTTTCAAATGAAAACTTGGTTTTCTTTTTTGAACCAAATAGGTTTGTTTTGTGTCGTTTTTATTTTGAGGTTCTTTTTCGAGGTTTATTTTGTTTACACAGCGATGCGATTGAAGCGTTAGTCATCGATGAAAACTTTTCGTACACTTTTAATCTGCCGTTCAAACTGAAAGCTTTTTATCCAGTTTCTAAAGAAATTTGGCTTTTTGTCGACAGCGATGGACAAAAATATCTTTTGAAAGATGCTCTTAAATTGCAAGAAAATGGCACAGCTGGCAATACCTTGCAGAGAATAGATGAGACTCGCAATCAAGATGTTTCATCAATTAGTTCTAACGAATTACGCTCTTTTGCATTGAGTGCAGCATTGAATCAAAAGATTACTGCTCCTAATCGAATGTTCACTAATAGGACTGATTATGCCAATATTCTTGTTGGATTGCCGGACTTAATGGTAAATCAATTATTAATTAACCAACATACTTAATATTCTTATATACAAGTTTCTTTCTTATTAACACGCAGTCAAATATTGAATCGCATTCGTTCCCTCGACCGATTGACTGGGACGAAACACGTGCCATTCAAACGAAAAGTGAATTTCTTACTGAGGCGGGTCAAGTCGTCACGGTTGTTCCAAATAATTATAAACCAGTCTCAAATGATGGTACGAAATTATAGAATTAAAAAAAAAGAAAATTGTTTATTACATTTCTTTTCGCAGATTCTAGACAAAAATCAAATTTTATCGAAGTTGTCGACTTTACGTCTCGTAAAGTACGCTACGTGCCTTTACCACCGTCAGTAACGATTTATCTTTTGATTTCATGTACATGTTTGTAACCCACTATTGGTTTATTACAGCCCGCAAAGAGATTCACCTTATACTTCGTGGATTAACGACATATCGCCTGTAAATACCTTAATTGCTAAGGGTAGCGATGACAGCATCGTGACTGTAGATTCAGCAGGAACGGTTCGAAAGTGGGAAACCGGAACGGAGAATATTGAACGTTCAATTGCTCAATGGAAATCGCTCATCGGCCAAGAAGACAGACCCATTCAAGTGACGATCGATCGAACTGAAGTTGGCGATCTTTCGGATCCAAAACATGGAAAAGAAGATCCATTAAACGCGCCGCATGTTGGTGGCAACACGTGGGCTGGTGGAACAGGTTTTGAATTGTTTAATTCGTTCTAGAAATTTGTAAATTACTCGGCCATTTCGTACCGATAGGTGGTAGAAGTACCGCTGGTCTTGGCGGAATCGGTGGTCCGTATCGTTTAGACGCCGGCCACGATGTGCATCAAGTACCCGATAGCGTGAAAAACAATGTGCCCAAAGAAGTAAGGGACGCAGCTAGAGCCATGGGCCAAAAAGCATTTAAGGAAAGGTTACAAGTTTTTAAAATTCAGTTTCGATTTAATTTGTAATTTGTAATTTGTTTTATATTTTTTGTTTTAGATTGAAACAAATTCAAATGACTGAACACGACGCCGAACTTTTTGGGAATTTAAATGCGAATATTCATAAACAAGTGCAGAGTTTGCGGGTGCTTTTGGATAGTTTGCAAGTAATTAACGCAATATGCTAATTTTTACTCGTTTTTTACTAGTAATGTTTGTTTTTTATTTTATAAAGGCGAAAAGCAAAGAACGTCGTTGGTTAAAACATCAAACATCGGGCGAACTTGACGATACGAAATTGATCGAAGGACTTACGGGTGAAAAGTCGATATACAAGCGCCGTGGTGATCAAGATCCCGAGGTAAAAAAAAAATCTATATTATATCGTTTAATTATTTATTAACAATTTAAACTTGATAGATGGGAGCTCCTCAAGAGAAGCCAAAGAGACTTCGTTTAGTTGTGGATGTTAGTGGTAGCATGTATCGGTTTAACGGTTACGACGGTCGCCTGCATCGAATGATGGAAGCTGCATTGTTAGTGATACAAGCCTTCGAAAATTACCCAACTAAATTTAAAGTAAGGTCCTTGATAAATAGCTCAAATTGACTAGTTTATTACAAATTATAATTAATTTAGTACGAAATTATTGGACATTCTGGAGAAGCATTCGAAATCGAATTTGTGAAAGGAGACAAATTACCAGAAAACAACAAACAGAAATTAGACATATTGAAGGTAATACGGACATTTAAATTATCGATTGTATACTACAATTGACATAAATGCTTTTAGAC
Source organism: Strigamia crassipes (assembly GCA_034683725.1). NCBI lineage: Eukaryota > Metazoa > Arthropoda > Chilopoda > Geophilomorpha > Linotaeniidae > Strigamia > Strigamia crassipes. Next base: position 19,222 of record JAQFXT010000711.1, on the reverse strand, counting down.
CATGCATGCTCATGCTCAGTTCTGCATCAGTGGGGATAATACTTTGGAAGCAACTGTGAATGCGATTAACACTTTCTCGGACTTAGATGCGGATGAAAGATTCGTTGTCGTTCTCAGCGATGCTAATTTAGAACGATACGGAATTTCCGCTAAAGTTTTAGCGCGCGCAATGACCGCCAATCCGGACGTAAATGCCTTTGCAATTTTTATTGGATCATTGGGCGACCAAGCCGAAAGGTAAGTTGTAGAAAATAAGTTTAGCTTAGTTGTAAAATGGTTTGTTTTAGGCTTAAAAGAGCATTGCCGTCGGGACGAGGATTCGTGTGTATGGATACAAAAACGATTCCTGATGTTCTCAGACAAATTTTCACATCGACTTTGCTGGCAAAGTAAATCGTTTAATCAAACTGTATATATACAAGTTTCAATAAAGTGTAAATGAAATAAAAGGCAAAAACATCCCACTTAATTATAAAAGGTACAATTTTATAAAAAGAAAAAAAAAAAAAATATCTAACGAATTTTTTGTCCCATTATTTGTCGAATATAAATGCATACAAACCATGTATAAAATGAAATTTGAATTATTGATGAAACATGCAAAGTATAAAAAGTCCTTATAAAATTGTACAAACTGACAGCCAAATTTAAAAAAATCCAATCTTATCTTCAGAGTGCCAGAAGGGGAATTTTGGCCACCTTGTAAAAAGCTCTGAGAAAAGAAAAATCAATCGTTGATCGTATTATCGCTAGGGATTAAAACACTTACTCGTGAGAATATTTATTGCGGATCACTCTCGTATCCGGCGTGTCTGATTCGTGCAGTACTTTGTTCATCTGCTGTGCAAGATTGAGCAAATCGGTTTCTCCATAACCAGAATAATACTGAAGTTGCGGTGTCTGGCAAGTAATTTTTACGTTAATGTCATAAATCAAAGCGTTATTTCAATTTAATTCACCCATTCGCTTGTTTTTTGCATCATGAGAGCTAAATACAGCGAAGCAGCTGCTAACTTTGAGTCGGAAACGACAACAAACTCGTACTCCATGAGAGACGTCTCCAAAATGTATCGGGCAAGCGTTAAAATCGGCAGCCCAAAATTGGCACACTGTATAATGAGAAACAGTAATTAGAAATTCTAACTCGGATTTTTAAATTTTGCAATCTTACTCTGGCATATCGCCTCTGGAAACTGTACGATAGCGGCGCTCCCAAGTCAAATTTAATGGTTTGCAAAATTTTTTTTTCCATGATGAGCATCTGCTTTTTAGTATAGGCGTCGTCACAAATGTATAAAAAGTCGTCAATAGCTGGTGGACATCTTTCCTAATAATTAAAAAAAAAAATTCAATTGAAAAATCCGATTGAATTGGCGAATTGAAAGAAACAATTACGTCGAATTTGCAGGCAATGAAAATGGCAGTGACACCGACTAATTGAAGTAAATCCTTCTTTAGACCCGTAGTTAGATGCAGAAACATGTCGACTAATTTCACAGCTAAGTAAAGGGGTTCGTGATTGAGTTCGAAGCTTTCTTGCACTTCCACCAACCAATCTACTAAAACCGCACGCATAAACCGTGTAATATTCGGTTGATGACTTAAGTACGCTTTCACCGCAAACTTTTCCTTTTTAAAAAAAAAAAAAAAAAAAAAAAAAATTGATGTTAATTTGAATTTTTGTTTTTACTTCAGTCGCACTTACTTCCCGTTCCTTTAAATAATCAAATATATCCATCGCGTAACAACTCGCAGAATAAGGATCTTGCCAATTATCTAAATCGTAATCCCTTACGCCGGCCGGTAAATTTGTTCTAGGAGTAACGTTTGGTACAGGCTCTGGTGAAGATTCCTCTTCGTAACTCATTAGCGACTGCAAATTAATTAATGAATTAATGAATTATTATTTTTTCTTAGGTTTAACCATTACATCATTTAAATCATCTTTGGTTTCGGACAATTGAAGACTCGGTTCGGTGTCTAAGCTGTCACTAAAAATATAACAAATAATTTAAAAACTATGTTGTTTTTTTTAGATTCAATTTACCTAGTCTCAGCTGTCATGTATTCACTCCCTGAACTTATGTCTATTAGCTCGCAGCTACGTTCTATTGGGGATATGCGAACGTCAATTTGAATGCTGTCTAGCTTGTACAACACATCTTTATCATGTTTCGTTGGTCTTTCGGCTTTAGTTGCTTTTTTCTTGTTCTCCGGCGTGGCTTTGGTCTTTTTGGCCTTAAAATTCAAATGTAAATTAATTGTACGCCGCATTTAAATAATTCGATAATTCGAAAACTTACATTTGTAATATCGGTAAAGACGGGTCGTTTCTTTGCGGGTTGGTCATTCTGCGTCAAGCCCAAATTGCGTTTGTTTTTACCTAAAGCCATCATCTAACATACGCATGATTTAAAAAAAATTATTTAATGTAAACTAAATTTCGTAACTAACCTCTGCTGTCTTCTTCATGTGGGATCTCGTTTGTGGCGGAGGCATTTTGTATTCTGCATTTAAAAAACACCGAAGGTCATTAACCAAATCAAAGGCAAGCCTAATTTATGCATCTTTTAAAAACGTTATTTTTAGTATTGAAATATTATAACGACGATATTTGACAGTTTTTGTGTTATTATTTCACTCTTCTCGGTTTAGATTAAGAGTTTCTTACCTAATATGTATAACAACGATTGAAAATTCTGATTAAGTAGCGAAAAAGTTAGGCGATTTGACCAGTAAGCAGGTGCAGAAATAGACAGCAAGAAGAAGTAAATTTGTTCTTTAAATTCGGTCGCTGGATGAAAGTCGCACGCTGATTGGTTTAGGTTGGCCAATGAAATGTTTAGCGCAACGCTAACTGGCGTTAGTTTGTGGAAGCAGTCAAATGCGTCGAGGACGATACCGATTTTTTTTTTTTAGACGTAGGAAATTTTTATTTAAAAAAATAACTATTAAATTGAATTTAAAAATAAAAAAATTTAATATAACAATACTGCAAATAAAATTAAGTTTTGGTTGTTTCTTAGATACAACTGTTACTAAAGAACGACCAATCCTGTTTCAGTTCTCGCACTTGAGTCTGTGCTGGGAGGTCAGTTGTCAGGTGACTCGATCTGTAGTAAAATTCTAGCGTGATCTTCAACCGTTCGTGTAGTGATTGCGGGAAATTTTGGGACCGAGTTCGGAGGTTCCAATTAGTAAGGTCTACTGTACGGTTCGAGTTCCGAGGTTTGAGCAGACACGAGACAATTTTTATCTAAACACTTTCTAATTTTACAGACAAAATAAACTATTAAAAATGCAAAGTTTAGTAAACACAGTGAAAGGTACAGCGCACAACGTAGCCGAATTCCTCACTCCAGTTTTGAAGGTATCAAGTTATTAAATCCATTTTTTTATTTCCTAAAATACTTGTTATCGTCCGTAGGAATCCAAATTTCAAGAGACTGGCGTTATAACCCCAGAAGAGGTCTGTGTGATTAATGATTAATGATTAATCATCACGATAACTCATTTTATTTACTTGTAAAATAGTTCGTTATTGCTGGTGATCACCTTGTGCATCAATGTCCAACATGGCAGTGGTCAAGTGGCGAGGAATCGAAACTAAAGTCATACTTACCGAAAGAAAAACAATTTCTGGTTACCAGGAATGGTAATTCAAATAGAAATCAGCTTTAAAAACCTTATAAATTAGGCCTAATATTTATTTTTGAATGAATATGAATTAGTTCCATGTTATAAGCGATGTAAACAAATGGAATATCAGGAGGAAAATGAGAAAATAATTGAGGCTGATGACGGGGATGGCGGATGGGTAGATACTCATCATTATGCAGCGGAAAATTCGATAAGTGGCGTGCAAGAAAAATTCACAGACATGACTTTGAATGAGTCTGTAAGTAAAGAGTGTGTTGATGTTTTGGAATATGATTTAAGACATTTTTGCTTCAGGAAAATGAAAAGTCGTTTCAAGCAGGTGATGCGGGGACCAATCGTGACTCTGATGAGGACGAAGATGATGATGAAGCTGCAGACATGGAAGAATTTGAAGAAAGTGGGTTACTCGAAGTGGAGGATAAAGTGAGATCTCGGCTTTAAATTTTTGTTTGTTTTTATAATAAATTTGTTTATACACGAACAGGCAACATTGACGCAAATTCTCACTCCCGCTGAGAAGGAAACGAACAGTGCAGGCGGAGAAATAATCCAAACTCGGACGTACGATCTAAATATTACTTACGACAAATATTACCAAACACCAAGATTGTGGTTATACGGTTACGACGAAGTAAGTTGACGATTTTTCTATTTAGTTTTAATAATTTGGCTAAATTTTTTTTTTTAGAATCGTAAGCCATTAACCGTGGATCAAATGTACGAAGACTTTAGTCAAGATCATGCGAAAAAAACGGTTACGATGGAACACCATCCTCATCTTCCTGGACCACCTCAAGCGTCTGTGCATCCTTGCAAGTACGAAATTTTGTTTTTGTTTTGTTAGTTCTGAAAAAAATGAAGTAAAATCTGTTTTTTTGATTTATTTCATGGCAGGCATGCCGACGTCATGAAAAAGATCATTCAAACTGTTACTGAAGGCGGAGGCGAACTCGGCGTTTATAGATATTTGATAATATTTCTTAAATTCGTTCAAGCAGTCATTCCAACTATCGAGTACGATTTCACTCAGAACTTTACCATGTCGTCGAAATAGTTGATGAACTGGACTTGGCAAATTGGTATACAATTAAATGTTACATTTACGAAATGTCGCATTTATGGAGTTGATTTGAGATGTATTACGGGCAAGGCAAGGGTGAAATAAATTGGTTTTATAATGCAATTTATTGACAATTTATTGATTTTTCGATGATTATTACTACAATTAGTGATTTCCCCGCAGTCGTGACCAAACTGATGAAAATTACAGTCGGGGACCGAAATCAAACTAAAAAAGAAAAAAAAATTACTTTAATTCACAATTTAAAATTCGAATACTTGCAGGCATATCTGGCTCCTTGACCCATATGTCGCTCTTTTTTAGCTTCCCCATCATGTGTAAACACTAAAAACAACTTTCGTACAAATATCTGTGACAATTTCAATAGAAATGTAAACGCACTTCTCTAGCTGCTCGTTCGCCAGCTTCAACAGCGCCGTTCATGTAACCCGACCATTCCGAAGCGGTTTCCGTGCCCGCAAAAATCATGCGATGAAACGATGCTCTTAGTACACTGTACATATTGAGAATTTTTAGTTCGTGTACTTGCAACGAGTTTGAATGATAATTGTACCTGCCAAACTGTGTAATGACTCCCGGTGGAAAAGTCGTCGTATAGCAACCGCCTGTGTACTGTTCTCCGACCCAGTTTTGGTCTTCGTACGCAACGATCTTGTTAAAAATAAATCAATTTGATAACTCAACAACGGCAATAATGATTAATATCGTTTACATCTGCTGCTTCGTGAGTGCCGAAGATTTTCGACAAACTTTTCGTCAGGCTTTTAATTCTGCCTTCTCTACTCATGCCTAGTAACTCAAACGCTTTTTCTGTATACACAAAACTGAAATTGAATTTTATATGTAACTAGACTACTATAGTAGAAATGAGTGAATTTAGTACCAAGTCAAGGCAGCTAAGTCAGAATCTGGAAGGCAATCGTCGGTCACGTTTCCGACACATTCGATCCCATCGGCACAAGTGATGAATCCATTCATACCTATTGCGAGCAATTGCTTTGACCTATACCGATAATGGAGTATTATAGTTACCTTTTTCGCGCCAAAACGGTCTTTTGTAAAACAGTTCGCATTTGATGCACACACCCATGCTCACTCGCTGGATCAATTGATGTTTACTCGGTGGTAGAGCAGGGTCGTAGTGAATCTTCAAAAGCACTGAAAAATATTAATATTTGTAACGTTTACGTGATGTATTTATTAGTAACGTTATTTTACGTGGAGGTGGAATTGCCATGATGACGTGGGTTCCCTAAATTACGCGAAATGTAAATTATTTTTTCCATAACGTGTAAATTCAAGAATTTGTGTTCGTACTTGGTACGTTGTTCCATCCAAGGTTTGAACAGTCACAAAATCAGCACTCTGAACTAGGTTGCAAACGGGGCTGTTTAATTTGACCGAATCTGGAAACCAAATAGTAAATAAAGTAAATATTTAACTGATTATTGAGATATATTCACCCCCGAGTCTCTCGGCAATTTTTTCGGATATTTGTTGACTTCCTCCGATGAATTTACGTTCCTGCGCTCCTTGAGAAACATTCCAAATACGAACTGTGCCGCAGCTGCTCCGTATGTACCACAGAAACCACAATAACGATCTAGGTCGTTCAAATTTAATTATTATTAAATATTGTTTTGGTTTTGGTTCATTACATCTGCCATGGTTCTGCAGTTACATTAGCTTGACAAAAGCAGCGACCAAATTCCACAGCTTCTCTGAAAAACCGAGATTTGATTAAACGTTTTAGTAATGTTTTGACTTTTGCGTTACTCTGTCCAACATTGCTTTTCGAAAAAGTCTTGCAACGTCATGCTATCCCATTCTTTGGCTCTCGGTGCTTTCCACGGAGCTTCAGGAGGAATCTGAACAGTTTTACCTTGTTTTTATACCCAAAAGTGCTTAATTATTTGACATATTCATACTTCTTCAGCCATTTTATCCATAATATCCATAGTGTAAGTCAATTCCCACGTAGCTGAGGGGTTTGATGGAAAATGGGGCCATTGAGTACTGTACATGATCCTTTTATTCTGCATCATCATTTAAAAATGTAGATAAAGAAATATAAAGTTAGCAAAAGGAAATACAAACTTTATACCTTACTGAAGTGAACAAAATCTAAATCTGCAAAAATCCTGTACGTTTTGACCCCCATTTCATGGGCAAGTCGCAATATGTGGTTTTGGGTGGGCCCCACATAAGATCCTCCTAAGTCTACCCATCCGTACACGGGATCCTGATAGGAAAAATTTTTTTTGCAAATATGAAAAATTGTGTGTTTTTAAAAAAAAAAAAATTAATTCTCACTTTCTTCGTGAATGTCCGTCCTCCAACTCTGTCTCTCGCTTCTAAGACTGTAACTTGCACTCCTTTTTCTGAAAGAAGTTTTGCAGCTGCTAAACCTGTTCAAATTTATTGATTTTAGTATTAAGTAATTAATTGTTTTATAGATATCTACCACTCAGGCCTGCTCCTACTATTATTGTTTCGGTTTTTATTATTTCATCTTGTTCTGCCATTTTTATACTTTTATATATGTATGTATGTGCAGATTATTACACTTATATACTTTCATGTCGCTGGTTTAAGCTCTTATCTTTCTATAGATTGCGAGGTATTGTTTTAGTTGTAATTTATCAAAGGTCAAACTGTGTATTTTAACTTCTGCGACGTTACGAAATACTGACCAATACCAAGCAAGGTGCAAGTGTGCCACAAATTGGAAGACAAAAGATAATTATTGAATTTATCAATTCACTTTGTTCTGCCTAATGATAGGGAAGGCGATGAGATTAGACAAACTTGTCTTTTAAAACAACGTGAAAACAATTCCTAAATATTTTTAATCAATAAATGATCACTTAAGTCAAGGCACTATTTATGCTTTGCTATTTATTTTTAGTTTTTTTGGGGGTTTTTGTTTATGTTTTCTCAGTATTACAAATTCTATTTATTTATTTTAAATATCTTTTTTTTTTTTGGTTTATACAATCTTTTGTCCCATTTAAAAAAAATTGTCATTGTTACACAATTTTTCAGATAAGATTTAAAGTGTATTCTAACTGAGCGCCATTTGGTGCCACTACCCGCAGACACATTAATATTACTTGCCCAATCTGTTTTAGACGGGAATCACTAGATGGCGTTATCTGCTCAGTTCTGCACCTTGCCCTTTTACCTTGCCAATGACGTCAGATGTAAACAACCTCCATATTGGGATGCTGCGATCTCTTAGAATTCAAGATGGCTGTCTAATGCAGCTTCCGAACGTATCACGGGAGGGGCCAATTTAATAACTATGGCCTAAGTTTAAAAAACAACGAACAATTGAACACAATTATTTATTTTTTTGCCAAACCAATGCTTGAATCATTATTATTTCGTTTGAAAACTCTCGATTTTCATTGGTGAGTGTTAGACAGCTGTCAAAACGTAATTTCCTTTTTAAAAAAAATATTTTTCTTCTTTAAGTTTTCACAATGTTGGGTAGAAAGCAAAGCCTTCGAGGAGGAGAGACGATTTTGGCTGATTACGGACCAGATGAGACGTTAAATGAAAATGCCGACATAGAATGGGTCAACAAGGTAAACAAAAAAACAAAAATAAGTATTGTGTAAATTCAAAAACAGTTAATTTTAATTTTTATCTTCAGATTTGGGTTCGTCGTCTGTTACGCGTGTGCGCACTGCTCAGTTTGGTTTCAGTCAGCTTAAACACACCCAGCACATTTATAAAATATCCTTACCTTCAATACATGCTTTTTTGTTGTGACTTGTTTGTTTCGTTTCTATTCACGGCGGAAATGATTGCTAAAATGCACATACGAGGATTGCTGAAGGTAAACGCACAAAATTCGTAACTTTTTAAAAATTATTTTTATATCTGATTTGTCGTCAGGGTGAGGTGCCTTACTTGAGAGATCGTTGGTGCCAATTTGATTCCACAATGGTTATTTTTTTATGGGGTTCAGTTATTTTACAGGTAATAAAAATGAATCTAAACGTTTTTTTAAAATTCAATTCATTCTAACTTAAATCAGATATTCGAAATGACCAAACCTGCCGAGTTTGTTCCCAGTTATCTAACCATCCTTCGCGCACCTCGACCTCTTATTATGATCCGTTTTATTCGCGTCTTCCTTAAGTTTTCAATGCCCAAAAGCCGCATCAATCAAATATTCAAGTAAAAAGACATTTAATCGTCAATTTATTAATCACTTATTGCAATTGTCATTTACAGACGGTCCAGCCAGCAAATATACAACGTGACGTTGTTTTATCTTTTCTTTATGTCTCTTTACGGCTTACTCGGTGTACAATTTTTTGGGGAACTGAAGAGTCACTGCGTGTCAAACGACAGCACCGATTCCATGTAGGATGCTTACCCGCAACGCACCGCACCAATTTCTTACTAAAACTCTTATCTTTTATTCATTTCTTTATTTTTGTAGTAGCATAACGTTAAATAATTTAGCAATACCGGACACATATTGTTCTATGGACCCCACAGCAGGTTACCAATGTCCCCAAGGAATGAAGTGTATGGAATTACGTTTATCTAAATACATATTGGGGTTTAATGGCTTCGACGAATTTGGTAATTTATAATTGCTTATTTTATTTTTAATTTTTTGAAATTTTGAAATTCTATTTTTTAGCTACAAGTTTTTTCACCGTATACCAAGCCGCTTCGCAAGAAGGCTGGGTGTTTATAATGTACCGAGCTATCGATAGCTTACCGGGCTGGCGGGCTTCTTTCTACTTTACAACGATGATCTTTTTCTTAGCTTGGCTCGTTAAAGTATTGCGTAATTTGAAATCACCTAGGTTATGTTAGTTAATTGAATTATTTGAATGCGCAGAATGTTTTTATTGCTGTCATCACGGAGACTTTTAACGAAATTCGTGTTCAATTTCAACAAATGTGGGGTGTTCGAGGTCAAATCACGTGCGAATCAACATCTCAAGTAGGGTGTATTTTGATTTCAATGCAAGATTTATACATATTGTATTTGTTTTCATAGTTACTGACGACCAGTGACATCGGTTGGAAGTTAATAACGGTGGATGAAACGAAACCTCGCGGTAAAGCACCGCGAGTATTCCAAAAGATACTTCAGTCTGCTGTTTTTCACGTGGTCATCATGAGTGTTTTGTTAACTAATGCAATAACAGCTGCTAGTATTCATCATAAACACGACGGCAAGATTAGACAGGAAGATTTTCCTGATAAATTTTATATTGCGGAGGCAAATATTTATGAAAGCAGTTCTTGTCTAATGACAATTAATTATCGTATATTTTTTGTTTTTTATTTCCAGATTGGTTTCACTTTGTTTTTTATTTTGGAAGTTTTGTTTAAAATCTGGTGTTTGGGTTTCCAAAATTATTTCAAGCGTTCTCTTCATAAGATGGAATTGATTTTAGCTATTGGGACGACAGCGCATTTAATTCCGAAACTATATTTATCCGTTTTTACTTATTTTCAAGTACTACATTAATTTTTTTTACTATTTTTAAATAATGACTATAAATTACTGTGTGTTTTGACAGGTTTTGCGAGTCGTGAGGCTAATAAAAGCCTCTCCAATGTTGGAAGATTTTGTATATAAAATATTTGGCCCTGGAAAGAAATTGGGAAGTCTAATTATTTTTACAATGTGTTTATTAATTATTACATCGAGCATTAGTATGCAATTATTTTGCTTCATGCAGAAATTTGAGACTTTTCCAGAGGTAAAACTCAAAATAATTTTCAATTCTGAACTGTTAATTAATGCATTTTTGTTTTAGGCCTTTATGGCTATGTTTCAGATATTAACTCAAGAAGGTTGGATCGAAATTATGGATGAAACGATGCACCGCACTAGCGAAACAATTGCCCCGCTAGTTGCTATATATTTTATTATGTATCATCTGTTTGTCACTTTGGTGCGAATACGTTTATTTTTTAAGATTGTAAATTTAGTAACTGGAAATACGTTTTTTTTTTATAGATTGTGCTTAGCTTATTCGTAGCTGTTATTTTGGATAACTTGGAGTTGGATGAAGATATTAAAAAAATTAAACAAGTAAAGTTTGGATTTACGACGTTGACAATTTAAACTACGGTATTTTTTTTTTAGTTAAAAGCCAGGGAGCAAAGTGCTGGCATTAAAGAAACACTTCCACTACGTCTTTGTATATTCGAAAAATTTCCCGACCAACCGCAAATGATTAAACTTCACAGAATTCCATCGGATTTTGGGTTACCAAAAGTAACTCCATTGACCAATTTTACTGTTTATTAATTCTTAGGCACACGTGTCTTCAACTTTTTCAGGTTCGAGAGAGTTTTATGCGACAATTTGTGGAGGAAGACGAGGACGAACCGGTTTTGGTTGTTGCCAAACCCGGAGTGGTCGACGCTATTATTGCTTATAAAAAATTAAAACCGCTCAAATTGCTGCAGTCACCTACGCGAACACGAGTTAGCAGCAGCGAGCAGAAGAAAGCCGGAGTGTTTTCAGTTCTTAGGTTGGCTGTTCCGGTTATCGGGCTGTTTAACAAATACTAAATACTGGGTTTTGTCTTTCTTTCTTTCTTTCTTTCTTTTTTGTATTTTTCTGAATCTGTGATTAATTATAGCGACTCTAATAACCAACGTCTTCTGCTTGGTGACTCCGGAAACATTCCCGTTCCGAAAACTCAAATTGGAAACCAAAAGCATGTTCGACTTGACCAAAAGTAACTTATTAATTATTTTATGTTTTCTTGTTTTTTATTAATAATTTAACTAACAAATTGAAATTAGCAAAAAAATTCGAATTATTCATCTATTTAATCTCGATAGGAGTTCACGGCGCAGCGTCAGAGCTGGTTCGATGAAAATCAAGCAAACGTATGATCATTTGAAAGAGAATGGTGACATTCAAGCGATGAATAGTACGAGTGCCAGTAGACGGCCTCAAGATTTAGATATAAAAATGCTTCAGCAAAAACGACAGCAAGCTGAAATGCGACGGTAAGTTAAGTGAAATTAAATTAATTGACAATTCGTTTATTAAATGCATATTTTATCCCGAAGGACTCAACGAGAAGAAGATTTAAGAGAAAATCATCCATTATTTGATACACCTCTTTTCGCAGTAGGTCGCGAAAGTACTTTTAGAAAATATTGTCAAATTATAGTTTATGCTCGTTACGATCCCCACCAACGAGATCCCATTACTGGGAAAGAAAGAAAAATTAAATATAAACGATTACAGTAAGTTTTTTTTTGGGTTAAAAATTAAAATTAAGAAATGAATTTAATATTTTGTGTCTTGTGGCAGCAACTTACTCGGATTAGTCACCTACTTAGATTTAGTGATGATTGTTGTCACCACCTTGTCGTGTATTTCAATGATGTTTGAAACCCCGGAACGTCGTGTTATGAATACTCCTGAATTACAAGTAAAACGTTGCGAGGAATTATAACGCGGAGAAATCTTAATTAACATAATTTGTACCGAAGGTTGCCGAATATGGATTTGTAGTTTTTATGAGCATAGAGTTGTCACTAAAGATTTTAGCTGATGGTTTGTTTTTCACGCCTAAAGCTCTTATTAGAGATGTTAGCGGTATTCAGGACATTTTTATTTACATAGTAAGCAATCCCAGTTGATCGTATTGATTTGTAAGCAATTTTTTTTTGTTTTTTGTTAGGTCAATTTAGTTTTTACTTGCTGGATGCCCGCAAATGTACCACCACAATCGGGCACTCAAGTTTTAATGATACTTCGTTGCGTGAGGCCTCTACGAATTTTCAACTTAGTGCCTCACATGCGCAAAGTGGTTTACGAACTGTGCCGTGGATTCAAAGAAATTCTACTTGTAATTTTTGAAATTGCAAAATGTTTGTTGATTTTTATCTCTCGTGATTCTTGTCGTAGGTGTCAATCCTGTTAATCATTCTTATGTTCGTGTTTGCGAGTTACGGAGTTCAGATGTACGGTGGACGTTTAGCTCGTTGCAACGATCCCGAGATTTTGAGTCGGGTATTAATTAACTTCACCGTAAAGTTACTGCGTAGCTAAATTTTTTTTTTTTTGTGTACAGGAAAAATGCGTAGGCGTATTTATGAGAAAAATCTTCGTTACGAAAATGAAGCTAAGACCGGGAGAAAATGAGACTCATCCAGCGATGCTTGTTCCCAGAGTGTGGTAAGAAATATCAAAAAAGGAAAAAAAAAAGAAAAAGAAAACCGTAATCCGGCGTAATCGACACGTTTTAATTCAATTTCTACGCGAAATGAAAAATGGGTGTTAGTTTATTTTGATTTTATTTTGGTTTTTAGGGCAAATCCACGTAATTTTAATTTTGATACTTTGGGTAGATCGATTCTGACATTGTTTGAGGTGTTGTCATTAGAAGGGTGGCTAGACATTCGTGACATCATAATAGACCGAATGGGTTATGTAAGTTCAAATGCATTTTATTTGGCCACTTCACTTCTCCGGTGTTCTAGTCCTTCCTAATCACGAAACAAACATCAATCACTTTACTCTTTGCTATGCGGTGAAGCCAAACTAACCTATAAAAAGAATGTTGCAGCGAAGCAAAGCAACGCATTCCGTCTTTGCAATGGCATTTTATAATAATAATACAAATTGTGCACTTGTACAAGCTTTTGTTTGAGTCTTTTTTGCATCATTAGGGCAAATCCACGCAGATTCAACTTTGACAGTTTGGGTCGAGCCATGCTAGCTTTATTTACGGTCTTGTCATACAAAGGCTGGCTTGATGTGCGAGATGTGCTCATTCACCGGTTAGGCCGTGTAAGTCCTCTAACAAAATACGAACTATTAACCATACTTATTGCATTCATTATTTACTTAGTTATTTATTTTATATTTAAAAATTTGCTCGATTTACTATTATTTCGCTTTCATGATTGTTGTTTCGCTCGTCACGTCACTAAATCTTTTTCGTTGAATAATACGTTTAATTTATTTCAGCTTCACGCCATTTACATACACATTTTTGTGTTTCTTGGTTGTATGATCGGCCTTACTCTATTTGTTGGAGTTGTTATTGCTAATTATAGTGAAAATAAGGTAGGATTCGTCGTACCGTTCTTTTTCTTTTATCCTTTTTATTTCTTGTTTTGTCTTTTTAAGGGAACAGCTTTGCTTACAGTTGATCAGCGCAGATGGTGTGACTTGAAAAAAAGATTGAAAATTGCTCAGCCTTTGCACCTACCACCACGACCAGATGGCCACAAATTTCGGGCATTTATCTACGACATAACACAAAATATTTTTTTCAAACGATTCATTGCCATTTTAGTACTGGCTAACAGCAGTCTGCTTTGTGTTACTGTAATTAATTCGAATATTCATTTTTAATTTCTCACTACAAATTCTACGTTCGATTGTCTGTTTAGTGGGAGTCTGATGAGCCACACACAATTCCGTTGGCGACCGTTTCATCAGCTTTTACATGGTTATTTGTAATCGAAGTGAGTGGTGCGCACATACGAGTTATTCACATCACTCATTTGCGTCGAATTTAGGTTATTATGAAAATAGTTGCCTTCACAGCACATGGTTACTGGCAGAGTAGGCGCAACCGCTACGATCTCTTTGTCACCTTTCTTGGTGTAATTTGGGTGATGATGCATTATCTAATGATGGTGAGATACGACTTGATGCTAAACACGCGAAATGCTCACAATCTGTATTTATAGAACGACTTTAGCAACTCCTTTGGCTTTGTTGTCATCATTCTGAGATTTTTCACCATCACCGGGAAACACGTCAGTAAAAAATCCGCTAAAATGTCGACATTTTTCATATTTTTTTTTTGCACTTTATTTCAGGCTACCTTGAAGATGCTAATGCTGACCGTAGTCGTGTCGGTCTATAAAAGTTTTTTCATTATAATGGGGATGTTTCTACTCATTCTTTTTTATGCATTAGCTGGAGTGATATTGTTCGGAACTGTTAAGTACGGAGAAGGAATAAATAGGTATGGAAAATTAATTTCTCGTTGCATTATTGCCCGCTGAGCGCTGACATCGATGTTTGTAGAGTCGCCAACTTTCAAACGGCTGCAAACGGAGTTGGATTGCTATTTCGAATTGTTACAGGAGAAGATTGGAATAAAATCATGCACGATTGTATGGTGAGGACTCTCGGAGTTAATATTTACATTTGAACTGATGACGGTAATTAATTCGACGCTCGTTTACAGATTAGTGCGCCATATTGCACTCAAGGAAAAGATTACTGGGATACAGATTGTGGAAACTTCACCGGGTCCATTATATATTTTTGTTCATTTTATGTCATCATAACGTACATAGTGCTTAATTTACTAGTGGCTATCATCATGGAAAATTTTTCCCTCTTTTATTCTAACGAAGAGGATGCTTTACTTAGTTATGCTGATATTAGAAATTTTCAAAACACATGGAACATAGTTGATGTTAACCAAAGGGTATGACGGAAATTTAATTTTAATTGTAGATTTGACATTTCTTTTTTATCAGGGGGTGATTCCAGTAAGAAAAGTAAAATTTGTTCTTCGTCTCCTGAAGGTAGAATTTTTTGCAGTTGAATTAATTAATTAATTAATTAATCGAATTGACTGAACTAATAGGGTCGGCTTGAAGTCGACCCAGAGAAGGACCGTCTTCTCTTCAAGCACATGTGCTACGAGTTAGAGAGACTCCATAATGGAGATGATGTTACTTTTCACGATGTTCTCAAGTAATGAAACACGTTTTGGTTTAAAAAAAAATATATATATATATATATATTAATGTAATTTCCCGTTTCTAGCATGTTGTCCTACCGGTCAGTTGACATTCGTAAGTCTCTTCAGCTCGAAGAACTTCTCGCAAGGGAAGAACTCGAATACATCATAGAAGAAGAAGTAGCTAAACAAACAATAAGGCAATGGCTGGACAAATGTTTAAAACGCATTCGAACAGTAAAAAAAACAAAAAAAACATTTTGAATTCAATATTTTTAAATTATTAAATTATTAAATTATTAATTAAATTTAGAAAGAACAATCTAGTTTGATCAACAGTCTTCGAGCTACTAATGAAGCCATACTGGCAGGAATCGAACAGGAGAAATTAAAAGCAGCAGCATCAGAAGCCGTTAAAGAAGAAGTGAAGGAAGATTCAGCATCTGCCATGCGCTTACGTAAAAAAGGCATGCTAATGGGCAGATCAGACAGCATAAGTTCTCAAGGAGTCATGACAAAGAGCGTCGGAATTAAAGTACAGAAAAGTTGAAAATGAATACCAGATCCTGATTCCTAAAATATTATTACGTTTGAAGAGCGAACGGAAGTTTTTGGCACCGATGTTATCGGAAGGAGGTCCGAGAATTGACAAAGAAAGATTAAACGCTAAGAAAAGAACCACGCGCCCACCAGGTTTGCGTTTGCAGCGTTTTCAACTTCGTTTTATTACTGGCATTTTAATTTTGCTATTTAGGTACTAAAAATTTACCCGATGTTAGCGAACGCAACGAGTTGCCTTCACCGATTCGAGACATTCCAGCGGGTAAACTGGTACAGCCTCGATATAGTAAAAGTCTTAACGAAGTGAAGGAATGGTGGAAATGGCAAGTTGGAAGCAACAGTGGATCCGACAGCGACGAAGATGTTTTGTAGAGCTCTTGAACCGAATTTTTCAGTATTAACTGTTGCGAATTTACGCAAAATGACACTTACCAAAAAGGTATTTTCTTTTGGCTCGTAGGCTATTTTTTGTGTTGTCTCGTTATTTGTTTGTACATCTTTCCTTAAATAACATCCTGTTCGTGTTAGATATTAAACACAGTTTTATAAATAATCGTCCATCTGTTCGAAATTGTAAATAAAGTAACATTGCACATACGGTAACAAACAAAAAATTTCTCTATTTTATTTATTCAAGTTCTTTTATAGTGACGTGATGATTCGGAATGATGATTTCGTTTGTGATGACTCGACTTTGTCGACTCAAATGCACCTCTTTCTTTTCGGTCGTGTCGATCGAACCCGGGTGATTTCGATCTACTTCTAGACCTTCTACGGTTTTGTCTGTTTGCTGAGTGATCTTGACGTTTGTGAGCGTTGTTTCGTGCCGGTGATCCGGAGTCGCTTCTCGACCGGTTTCGCCTCGACTTGTGCGACTTTGAATCATTTTGTGCCGGTGATCTGGACTCGCTTTTCGACCGGTTTCGCTTCGACTTGCGCGTCTTGGAATCATTTCGCGCCGGTGATCCGGACTCGCTTCTCGACTGCTTTTGCTTCGACTTGCGCGTCTTGGAATCATTTCGCGCCGGTGATCCGGACTCGCTTCTCGACTGCTTTCGCTTCGACTTGTGAGACTTGGAATCATTTCGTGCCGGCGATCCGGAGTTGCTTTTCGACCGGTTTCGTTTCGACTTGTGTGACTTTGAATCATTTCGTGCCGGTGATCCGGAGTCGCTTTTCGACCGGTTTCGCTTCGATTTGTGCAACTTGTTGTTATTTCGTGCCGGTGATCCAGACTCGCTTCTCGACTGGCCTCGCCTCGACATACGCGAGTCATTTTCGTTTCTTTTTCTGCCTCTATCGTTGTGTTTGTCGAATTCAACATCATTTTTTTCTTTCTTAATTCTTATATTATCCCTCGAATGTCTCCGTTCGTCTTCGCGAGAACTCGCTTTCTTCGGCGTAATCTTTTCGACCTTCGGCATAGTTTTCCCTTCATCGACGATTTCAATGACATCATCGACGGGTTTCTTTACAACGCTCGGACCGCAACCCTCATCTCGAAGCGCTTTAACCAGGGGGTCGGTATCGGCAAAATCTTTCGGTACTTTGTAGTTTGCAACGTGATCTACTCTTACAACTCGATTGGAAAGCTGAAAAAAAATGAATTCATCAATGTTTAGAATTCTGCCAAATGAAATATCTTGTTACTTTAATGCCGTTTAAGTTATCGACAGCTAGTACGGTGCTACGTTGATCTTCGTAACAGAGAAAACAATATCCTTTTGATTTTCCCGTTGCTTTATCTCGGATCAAATTTATATTAACAACTTCTCCGTACCTGCAAAGCGAACCGTTCGTTTCAGCGTACGTCGCATTATTGTATGTGTTTTTTTTAATGAACTTACTGAGAAAATACACATACAACGTCTCCTTCTGTAAGTTCGTACGATAGTCCTCCGACAAAAATCCAGGCAGAATCCTTATATTCGTTGTGCCAAGAAGCTTTCTCGTTGATCCCTAGACGAACTTCTTTTTTATTTAGCTCATTGATTAAACGCACGTTACTACACGTAAACAAATATCGAATTTAACACACGATCAGAGTTTTATTGGAATTTTTGTACGTACCTCAATGGATTCATTTAATCTTGAACGTGCTCGTGCCTAAATTAAACCTAAATGAATTGTTTCTACAAACTGCCACCAGGTTGACGCTAATGACTCCGATGCCCGAGCGACTCCCAGTGTTAAATTATTGCGTATGAGCGTAGGAAATCGTACCGTGCCAGCTTGTTGCAGAAAGCAAGTCTAGGTTAGTGTGAACACTAGTACATATTATTTTAGTTTCACATTTTGACTTAACAAATAATAATGCAATTAGCATTGTTTAATTGTATAACAAAAGGTTGCCAAGCACCCTTGGCAACCAAATGTTAGCAACAGTAATAAATCAGTCGACTTTGTATTTTTGAACTTCGAAATAGTTTTTTTGTGTTCCTTCTTCTGCAATATACTTTGGGCCTGAGTTCCATGAGGGACTCAGGCCCAACTCATGAACAGTTTTTGTATGTCATGCAACATCCTCTTTCCAAGACACAAAATGAACCTACCTTAACTACAAATACAGCAAGGATACAGTGAAAAAGCACTTTTTTCAATCTAAACCAGATCAAATAGAGGAATGGAATAGTTCAGTTCCAAGAAAAGACAAAAAAGTAACTGTAAACACAACTATTTGTGATTTTATTTTGATCACCAACTTATTTTTAAAACATTTAATCAAATAATTAATGGAAAAAAATCTTGAAATTTCACTGCAAATTTATTGTTAATACGCGCAATTTATTTTCGTATTCGTCGACCGTAGTTTTATTCGTAGCAGCCAAATCGGCATTTTGGTTTTGTGCTACAGTCAAATCGTTCGATAACTTTAAAATTTTAGGCTTAAATTCTGTCATCTAAAAAAATTGAATAAAATAATTTTTTTTCTTCTAATCGCAACAAAACTGGCTTGCCCAAGTTTGTTTGTCAGTATGAATCTGTTGAATTTCTTTCTGACTTAGCATCAATTTATCCAAAGTGAGTGTCAACTCTCGTTCTACTTTAATTAAAACCTGGATAGGGATTCTCACATCTGTATAAAATGTGTCATTATATTGGTTATTTATTTATGTAATTGTGAGTGTTCGGTTACGGTCACCACGTGGTCAAGGGGACGGCCACGTGATGCTGGACGCAACACACACTATGAAAA
>JAQFXT010000710.1:0-27545 GCA_034683725.1 Strigamia crassipes | reverse complement strand
AATTCCCGACGACATTTTGTCGCGGTGACATCATTGGGCGTATTTATTGGTCAATACTGAATGTGATTTAAAAATAAAAAACGATGGAGTGCGCACCGGCAGCGCACACATGCATCTGTCAGACGATGAAAGATTGAAGAGTGAAGCAGAAACACAGTAGTGTGTGAATGCCCCTCGTGAAACGTGCAGGATGAGTCGAAAAGATGGTCTCGCCTCGCCTCGCCTCGCCTCGCCCTCGTGTCTGCTCCCAGACTCTTCCTCTTATTTTTCAATTGCCAGATGGTGAAGAAAATTGACATCGTTGAGCATGTGTGTTTTAGGCTGAAAGCTTTTTGTTACAGTAAATTGTTCCTTGACCCTTGAAACGAGACCTTTCACACAATCTAAAACGCGGTCCAGTGACCACCCAAAAAAAAAATCCCACAAAACAAAAAACAAAAAAAAATAAAAATAAATGTTAAAATGGAGGATTTAACGAATTAAATCATTAGGGTCGTTTGATTGGAGCGTTTCACGTCATTAGCGTTTTTCGTGAAATCGATAGACGAAATGTGCAATTTAGGCCTATTAATTTTGACGCGAAGAAAAGTCTTTTTTTTTATCAATTTCTTTTGTTTATTTGATGGTATCATGAAGAAAAAAAAATTCTTTTTGTTTCCTTCACTTCCTTTCTTTGCTCGTTTTGTTTCAAAGTTCATTGTTACCAACATGCCAACCATTGTTTGTCGGCATCATTGATTTGTGTTATTTTTATTTTTATTTTTGCTTTATTTATTTATTAATTTTTTTTTTTGGGGAAAACAAATAATTGTTTTAATTGTGTAATTGCTAATTGTGTTTATACAAATGACCACGTAATTGGTATAGATCCGTGAAAAGCCACAACCGGCACTTGCAAGCTGCAACTCAAACTGTAATTAGTCCGTGCGTAGTACGGATTTATGGTAATCCTGTGTTTATCACCGCTTCGTCGCGCTGTATACAACATGTTTGCCTTCATTTTAATAAAAAATAACTCAGAAATTAACTAATTTTGCCGTGTTTTCTTGCGGATCGATTTCCCCCGTCGAATATACGCCTAAAACCACGTCTATATTTTCCCGCTTGTTTGCTACGTGTCAACAAACGTCTTCGTTAATATTTACAACAAAAAATAGTTGTTGAGAAAATCGGTGGACAATAAATTTAAAAAAAAAGAAAATTTTATTTATAAAAAAAAAAATGTGTAAATAAATCCTTTGAATAATAAAAGAAGTTTGAATAACTCAACGTGGCGTGTTTGTTATTTATTAAACTAATTATTCGGATGTTCTTTCGGTATGAAAAAAAAATTTGACCCGGACGTGATTTGAACACGCAACCTTCTGATCTGGAGTCAGACGCGCTACCGTTGCGCCACCGAGTCACTTGATGACATTTCTTCGTGGATCACATATGGAAATTGAAGATTTCATCTATTTTTTACAAAAAAAAAATCGATATCATCCCAAACGAGTTAAAAACAAACAAAAAACATCAAATAATTTTGCAACTTTCAGGAATGCATTTTTTTTTTAGGCCTAATTTATTTATTTAAGAAAATCAAACAAAAAATAAATTTTACAATTTAAAAAATAAATAAAAATTAATGTAAACATTTTCCCCCGCCATTTTATTACAATTTAAATTAATTTTTTTAATTTTTTAATTTGTGTCAAGTTCTGATTAGGGAAATTCGAATTATGAAAATAAACTTATCGATTATATAACAAAATTTTATTAGCACACACAAAAACACAATTAAATAAATGAAATAGATGTTTAAAAAAAAAAAAAAAATTCACACTTTCAATTTCCTATTTAAATTTATTCCATTCATGTTGGTTTTCCTTCCCTGTAGACCCACGGGCTGTCAAAACAGTTGAACTGCTCGAGCACTCACTCCAGGTCCAATATCCCTCCTTGACGTTCCCCTTGCGAGTATTCAGCTTCAGCCGCAGATGCAATGGACATCCGAGAGAAGGACAGTACACTTCTTGGCATGTTTGGTACTCCACCTAATAGAATTCATCTTCAATTCCAGACTTAACGAATGGATAAACTCATTTTTTTATGTTATCATCAATTGCTTTTTCCATCTTTGCAACGTGAATGGATTGTTGTGCTTCTTAATTAAAAACTCCGAAAGCAAATCACAAATGCAAATTAGGTTAATTGAAGGTTTAACTTGTCCGTTATCTCTTAATGAAGTTGTCAGTGCACAGATCTCATCATTTGTGTCAACATGGCGTCGCTATTTTGCTAGGCCTACTTTGTCATTGTCAGATGTCTCTCGCGCAGGTTTTGCCATTGTCTCCTTTGGTAGTTCTTTGGACAACTTTTTTTTCTCGTTATATTTTTTCCCCTCTTGTCAAGTTGGAGGATTGTGCGAGGATTATTCATAATTTGAAAGAAATATTTGTATACATGATGCTTTTAGTGGTTTTTTTATGCATTTAATTCTTCAATTATTCGGTTAGTATTGGGTAAAACGAGTTTACAAATTTTATTTAGCTTTTTATGTAATTAAAATTAGTTTTTTCTTTTTTATTTAGTTTTGGTGGTTGAGTTTTAATCAACTGAAGATATTATTTTAATCAAAAACTGATGACGTTGATTGAGAAGAACGGTAATTGTGTCAATTAACCAAACCAATGCGAGGGGATGGTTTTTAAAAAGGTAAATTTTGGCTTATTTTTGTTAAGTAATCATTTTTATTGCAATATAAGTCATTTATTTTGAATTTAGACGCTGTTGATTAAAGATTTCTGTGTTTTCCTCTTTTAATAAATCTCAAAAAAAGAGTAAAAAAAAAAAAAAAATAGGAGTAATTTGTCCAAAATTCAATTAATTTGAATTTGAACCAATTTAAATGGTGTTAATTAGCTATTTCTGTGTTTTCCTTTAATAAATCTCGAAAAAAAAGTTTTAAAAAAAAGAAATAAATCGTCCGAAATTCAATTATTTCGAATGTAAACGCTAATAATTAACGGTTACTATGTTTTTCCTTAATAATTCCTGAAAGAAAAGAGTAAAAAATATAAATAAATCGTCCAAAAGTCAATTATTTTGAATTTAATCGCTATTAATTAACGATTACTGTGTTTTCCCTAAACAAATCGTGTAAAAAAAAGTTAAAAAAACGGAAATAAATCATCCAAAAATCAATTATTTCGAATTTAAACCTATTTAAATGGTGATAATTGCCGATTTCTGACCTATTTCTATATTTTCCTTTAATAAATCTCGAAAATAGAAGTAAAAAAAAAAAAAACAGAATTAAACCATCCAAAATTCAATAATTTCGAATTGAAACCAATTTAAATGTGTTTTCCTTTAATAAATCTTGAAAACAAACCATCCAAAACTCAATTATTTCGAATTTCGTGTTTATTCTTTAATAAATCACATCAGTCCCATGTAAAATAAACAGAAATAAATCATTACAACAGCGCATATAGAAACGACTTTCCCTAAATTTGTTCATCGATGCGAAAAGGTGGCCACACACTTTTGTCACTTCAGGACTCTTGACACCTGAACAAGAATGATGAACCGCCAACGAAGAATCTGCCGCTCTCCACTCCACCATTTGCCCGTCTCTCCTCGCACACTTCTCCTTTCGTAGTTTCCTCCCTCCTCCAGCGATACGACGTTGTTTGGTTTCAGGTTTAAAGAATAGCAGCAGCCAGCATGATCAATGGCAAAGCCCTTGGGAGCTTTGCACCCATTTTTAGCCACCGAAAAAGTCCAACTCGACCTTTCCCCATTTGCAACGAGAAAAAAAAAAAAAAAAATTAAATCAAAATTTTTTTTTTTTTTTTTTAAATGTGTAAACTTGGCATGAAATTCGCGTCTATAATTGGGGAACTTAATTCGGGCTGAAATTCCCGAGGTGTGATTTGCCACTCGAATTAGAAGCGAAATAATTTCGTGTTTGACGTGTTGTTGATGGCGTTGTTGGGGTTTTTGGATGTATTTTTAAGTCGTAATTTTTAATCCTATTAGAGTATCAAACAAGTAGAGGTCGGTGTGTGACTAGGCGCCCCGGAAGTGGATCCCCGAACACAGAGAGACTCGTAAATCACTGGCCTAGGGGAGGATCACGGTCTGCGTGCATGCGGTCACAAGTTGGGCTTTTCTTTGCTTCTGTGTAAGGAATGGAATCCAGGTGAAATGAGGCGGGAATCGGGTGATTTCGTTAATGGAATAGGTAATAAAAATCCCGGGGGTGCGAGGTCCCACCAAAAAGAAAAAAAAAAATGGAGTTTAGTCTTTTTTTTTTTAAATTAATTTAAATAAATAAAAAATAATTGTATACATTTGTTTTTAATCGAAAATTACATGTATAAATTTTAAAAATACATTTTTTTGTGATTTTTTATGGAAATTTTCAGGATTTTTGTGATTTTTTATGGAAATTTTTTGGATTTTTGTGATTTTTATGGGAATTTTCAGGATTTTTGTGATTTTTATGGAAATTTTTAGGATTTTTGTGATTTTTATGGAAATTTTCAGGATTTTGGTGATTTTTATGAAAATGTTCAGGATTTTGGTGATTTTCATGGAAATTTTAAGGATTTTGGTGAGTTTTATGGAAATTTTTAGGATTTTGGTGATTTTTATGAAATTTTTAGAATTTTGGTGATTTTTATGGAAATTTTCAGGATTTTAGTGAGTTTTATGGAAATTTTCAGGATTTTGGTGATTTTTATGAAATTTTTTAGTATTTTGGTGATTTTTATGAAAATTTTTAGGATTTTGGTGATTTTTATAGAAATTTTCAGGATTTTAAAATAAATTATACACATATTTTTTTAAGTGTCGATTTGTTTTCGTTTTATTGTGAATTGATATTTGTTGCTATTGATTGACGCGTCCACCCCCGCCAACTAGGGCCTCCTCTATCCAATGTGTGGTCACGTTTAGCCCGGCCCAAGAGGGGAGGAAGGGGAAGGAAAGAGCAAATGATACAGGAGAAAAGACACTTTTGATCTTTGTAGTTTTCACTTTTATTGCCAAACAAACACCACTTCCGATCAAATAATTCAACCGCACAAATTATTTATTTATTTATTTATTTTTTCACCACTTTTTTGCAATTAATACGTCAATCCACGAGTAATTTTTCAGTAGTTTAGGGATTACGCATCTACGGTGCGTTGAAAGCGTGCAAATTGGTGTTTTGTCCGCCCCTCGTACGCGCTTTGCCGCGCCATCACCCTTGCCTAGACGACGGCACTATACACTGTAGTTTTGTATTTGAAATTCTCCCCCTTTGGTCGGTGGCTCCTCCAGGGATATACTACTCTCTCTCTCTCTCTCTCTCTCTCCTGCTTCTCATCTCCCAGCTGGTCGCGAGGTCGCGCGCAATTGATGCCGACAGCATCAGCGATCGATCAGGAATGTGCCCCTATGGCGCATGCGTTGCTTTGCATTTG
Source organism: Strigamia crassipes (assembly GCA_034683725.1). NCBI lineage: Eukaryota > Metazoa > Arthropoda > Chilopoda > Geophilomorpha > Linotaeniidae > Strigamia > Strigamia crassipes. Next base: position 22,086 of record JAQFXT010000710.1, on the reverse strand, counting down.
TCAACTTCAATGTCTATGCAGTAAAGATAAGCCTAACATTGACGCATGCTATTCGGAAGAAATAAAAAAAATGACCACCAAGCGTGCCTGACTGATTTTTAACTCATTTATTTACTAAATTCTTTATTAAATGTGCGTTAAATGAAATTGTATGACTTTTATGGTCTAAAATTACATTTTTATGCGCAGTTTATGTTCGTAGTCGATTTGAGCTAGATCTTCTAATAAAATGATGTTTATCAATCAATTATCTTAATCTTTATTGGCAATTAAGTCAATTGCATTCATTTTGCAAAAATTTTTTTTTTTTTTAGGTTTGGCGGGGCTGGGAACGCCGTTTTGTCTCGCCGAAAAACGCTGTTTTAATAAAAGAGATAAATGAATGGAACGAGAGGTTGAAAAGCGAGTTTTTTTTCGTTTACTCATATTCTTCTTTTTCTTTTTGTTGTTGAAAATAAAAATACATTAAATTGCATTTGCATTCATATTTTTTTTCAATCCTCAGAGTTGCTCGTTAAATACTTTGATAAATCGGATAAAACGAATGTCAATTTAGTCAAGTGCCAGAATTACAAACTTGAAAGATTAATATAGATAAAAACTACATCGTTTTCGGTTGTCGACTTCTTGAAATAAAGATGTTAAATGATTAATTTCTGTTAGTCGAGACGCGATTTATTAAATTTCATCAATTATCAGTTGCAAACTGCTAAACCGTTCAGATACTTTATTAAATTGGACAAAATCGATATAAAAATATACGAATACACGTGATTTGCAAAATTTTAAATTGCTGAGTTAATTTTATTTTCATACTTTACACAGGTGAATTTACAAACGTTATTAAGGCCCCTCGCGGTGGAGTGGCCCTAGATTTTATTTTCGAGGATCCCCGAGGTCTAAAAATTCTTAGATGAAGAAAAAAAGACCAAAATTAAACTACGTGCGGGGCCTCGCGGTTCGCAAATCTGCTTCTGTTATTTTGTTTTAATTTGACTAAATTAGATTAAATAACTGGTTTGTTGTAGTGGCAAACTTACTACGCAAGATAAGCTCTTAAAATGTGCATTTACACGAGAGCAAATGGATTTTGCACAAATAAACAACAAACACGAGATAAAAAGTGATGCGCGTCAGTGGGTCACTACAAAACAATATTTTCTGTCTAATTTCTCATTAGTTTAATATAAACAAACAAAACAGATTATTTTTAAGTTAATTTATGCTACAATGAATAGCGTGACACGGCGGGGGCATAGCTCAGTGGTAGAGCATTCGACTGCAGATCGAGAGGTCTCCGGTTCAAATCCGGATGCCCCCTTGAGTTACATTTTTCGTAAAATTTTCATACTTTTATTTTTTTATTACTAAACGGCTTTGGTGGGTGCGTACGTTAGAAAAAAGAAACATTTTTGAGCTTTTCGTGTTTTTTTTCTCGAAATCTGACGTCACTATACCGTAGACAAAACATAAACACGAGAACAAACGCAGAAACGTTGAGAATTTTCGACACCGCCGATAAAGTGTAATTTTTAGTGTTTTTACTTTCTAATTTGTAATAAAAGGTAAACGTTTATTTTTTTTATTTTTTTTTAAATACAAGTGGAATTTAGAAATATAATTTTCACGATTAAGTGATCATCGAACGGATGAACTCTCGGTAACTTACTTAGCGAAGTAATAACGAACTAATGAAAACATCGCAATCATTTGACGAAATAATTAGTGCAAGAGGGCGCGCGGATTAACCGCGGAACACTCTTTCATCTGCAGTCGAATGTTCTATCATCACCGAGCTAAATCCCATTTATTTTCGTTTTCTGAGTCGGGTTGCCAGATGCTCGTAAAACACCAGCAGCTTATAAAACTAACGTACTATTAACCTGACGCAATAAGCGATTACCGTACTGTATAAATATAAAAATATAAATAAATGCAACGGATCAATTAATTAATCTTATCAGAAACCAACATACTGACAACATTTGATGGAAGTATAATTACGTATTTAATTCAACTTAATTAAAAAAAAAAAAAAAAATAAGTGTTTTAAAAAAAGTAATTTTTTTTTTAAATAAATAAACATTTAATATGTTTTTAAAGAAAAAATTTACAAGGGGGCACCCGGATTTGAACCAGGGACCTCTCGATCTGCAGTCGAATGCTCTACCACTGAGCTATGCCCCCGAGATGAAGTGGCGTATGTTTATTGCAATGATTAAATTATAACCAAATGAAATGAAAATTAGAGTATTACCGAGTTCGAATTACCGAGTTCGAATTACATTTTACACAACAGGAATTTTAATTTTCTCGTGATGAAATGGTTATTTCGAACAATTTTCAGGTTTGTATCGTTTGAATTAATGTAATGAATTAATTTTAAAATGTTTACGCAACGCGAAAAGATAAAGGAAATGAAGGACGAGTCACGAGTTCTAAAATTTATCGATGTTTTTTTTTTTTCCTTTATGGTTAAAAATTATTCAATGTTTCCGATTTATACGAGCAAAAGGTGAGGGGGCACCCAGATTTGAACTAGGGACCTCTCGATCTGCAGTCGAATGCTCTACCACTGAGCTATACCCCCGATATGTCTAACACCTGCTTCGTTAATCGTTACTAGATTAGAATTCAGTTACTAACAACACTGCCGTGATGCTTATCACAATTTACTGTAATTTAAAACAAAAATTGTGTTTAGAGTAATTAAGAAGCGGTTTAAAAACGTTTGTGTAACACGAAAAGGTAAAAGAAAATGAAGTACGAGTCACGAGTTCTAAAAATTCTCGATGTTTTTTACATTATGGTGGAAGAATTATTAAATGTTTACGATTTGAACGAGTAAAAGAGGAGGGGGCACCCGGATTTGAACCGGGGACCTCTCGATCTGCAGTCGAATGCTCTACCACTGAGCTATACCCCCATGGTGGAATTACTACAATAATTAAATTTTAAACAAATACAACACAAAAACTTCATAAAAATGAAGGACGAATCTCGAGTTCTAAAAATTCTCGATGTTTGGTACAGTATAATGTCAAAATTATTTAATGTTAAAAGTTTATACGAGCAAAAATTTGAGGGGGCACTCGGATTTGAACCGGGGACCTCTCGATCTGCAGTCGAATGCTCTACCACTGAGCTATACCCCCGATACCGATACGATAACAAATGCTTCATCAATCGTTACCAGATTAGAATTGACTTACTAACAACACGGCCACGATGCTTATCACAATTTACGGTAATTTAAAACAAAAATTAATTTTTTTTTAGATTAATTAAAAAGCAACGAATTACATGTTTTTCTGTTTGTTGCTTTCGGATTTTTAAGTGGCTTAAAAATGTAAAATAAGACTCCATTTTGTATTTACTGATAAGCGGAACATACGTGGCGTGTATTGCGAGTGTATTTTAAAATTGTACACGTATTGGTTTGATAAAAACATAAAAAAAAGAACAATTTTATTAACAAAAAACGAGGAAGGAAATTGAAAACTACGATGCAGAGATTTTATGTTTCGTCATATTTTTTTTTTTTATTGAAAAAAATAAGGGGGCACCCGGATTTGAACCGGGGACCTCTCGATCTGCAGTCGAATGCTCTACCACTGAGCTATACCCCCGCGATATCGAATATTTGCTTGAACGTTAGTTACAATTTGGTCCGTGTACACACCGCGTCGAAATACGCGAAGCTTGAAATAATTTATTACAAAAAAATATCAAAAAAATTATTCTTGTTCAGAAAAAACAACTAAAATGTAACTAACGATTATGTTTTATACAAATGAATAAAATAATAAATTAAAAAAAAAAAAAAAAATTAAAATTTGAGGGGGCACCCGGATTTGAACCGGGGACCTCTCGATCTGCAGTCGAATGCTCTACCACTGAGCTATACCCCCAATGCATGATGGTTGCTCATAAAATCACTCTTAAAAGGCACAACTCGTTAATTGTATCGATATATTTTAATTTATCGTTAGCGGCAGCCGTTTTGTGTATTTTAACAGACAAAAATAGTACCGAAGCAAGCAAAACACTAATTATTTTATTCCACTTATTAAATCATGCATAAAATGTCTTTTTTCCTATATAAATATTTATATAAATATTTCAGGACTAAGATTAAACATTGATCTTTCAATTCATTTCAATTCTTTCGGCAATTGCGCAGAAAAAGCTGCGCGAGTATTGTACTCGCACCAGGAAAACAAAGCCGATCGGGAGACAGAATTCGAGCCGACTAATTGAACATCCTCTTTTTAGTTTGCCAATCTGATAACGAGGCTCAAGGTGACCTGGCAGGATAAAGACCAGCGTTAAAGACGCGGCGTAGTCGTCCTTCCTCCCTTCCATCCAAATAAGTAGCCGGCTCATCCCATCCCACCCCACGACCAAGTTGCGCAACTACGGTTGGCATGGCTACATGGCGCAACGAACCTATTTTCATGTTGCAAATACTTGGATGCAATGGATGGATGAGCTAACTAACTCCATTAAACACGTGTAATTGCAACACAATAAAAAAAATGACAAATCAACTTCTTCTTTTCTCTAATTTCCGCTCTAATTTCATTGAATTGCATCGCAAATGAAATCGAGACAACAAATAGTTTATGGGGGATTTATTTAACGTTTATTTACGATGTTTTGAAAGAAATATTAAGTGCGTAGTTGATGGGTTTGTGCGTCATGGTGTACGTCACATGACGAAGTGATACGATCGTTGCGAATAAAACGTGTTATCTTGGAAAATTTGTTGATGGATTTTTTTGAAAAAATAAAATTTAATTCAATTCGATTAAAGTGTTTTGTGTAAGATTGAATCGAGGCCTATTTTGCTTCCCCTTGAAGTGCAGTTTGATACAACTTTCTCGCATCTGTTCCTTGTTACATCTTCTCTTTTCACATGTCATCTGAGGTATAATTAGTTCAGTTGTATTCTTTTCACCTGTCCTACTTCCATTCGGTGTTTTTATTTTTTTATTTTTATTTTTTTTATCTAGTGATTTGATGGCCTTCAGAAATAAATCTTCCATGCATCATTTGCTCGCCTGTTTTGGCTGTAGATCAACCAATTAGTTCGCGGATCCACGTCGAGTACAAGTGGATTTTTATTAAATAATTTTTAAATTTTTTTTTATTTTAAATTTTTAATTAGTGTATTAAAATTAGTAAATGTATAAATAAACGGTGATTAAAGAGAAAAGTGACGATGAAACAAAAGAGGTTTCAGTTTTTTACATTTGAAATAAAATCCGGTGGATTTAGTCTCGAGTTTCCAGCTGCGAAATTCGATATCGTAGCATCCGGCTTTGTCCAATGTGGTATTTAAGGCCAAGTGGGTTCGCATAAAAACACGAATTTTGATGTTAAAAAAATTTTTTTTACGAGTTTGTTTGTATTATTTAGTGAAACTCGTAAAACTCATAAAGAAAAATGTAAAACAAAACAAACCGAAACGTATAAACACAATTAGATCGCAATCTTGTGTATAAATACAGTGAAATGTCAGTCAGCTTTTCCCGGAAGTTTTCGTCTGTATCCACATTATACAAGTTGCAATCAAAGTGAAAGAAAAAAAAAATTAATTCCAGCCCAGGAAATACAAATTTGGATGTTAATTTGACGTTTTTTACCGCCGTCATTCAGCTACGATCAGATTATTATTTTCTTCGGTAGTTAAAGTGTCACCACGACGACGTTAATTGAATTGAAGAATATAAGAATGAAATGTGGTAATAAAATGAAATGGAAAGGAAAAAAATCACTCGCCGTTGCATGGTTTCTGCTAAAAGAGAGCGAAAAAACGTCTAATAAAACTAGGAAATGAATTATTTTAAACGAGGTAAATAATTAAGAATAGATTGGTTTATTAAGTGTGACATTTACCCCGCCCTTTAGTTGATTCGTGCAAACAAGCCTTGTAGGTTGAAGCTTTAACGTCGTTTGTCATTGTGTAAATAAGATTCGTGTCGTGTAACAGGTATTTAAGTGAAAGTATAGACCGAAAACATAGATTCGTTGATGATATATACGCTACAGTGAATTATTTATCATAGAAAAAGAATTTACGGTGTAATGCGACATGAATTGATGCAAATAACTTAAGCTAAATGAACGTAAAGAGAAAAATTGACACATTTTGCTGCATTTTTGGACGTGAGGTTGTTAAAAGAGCATAATTCGATCGTTTTCACTCATCGTTGGACATCTCGGCTTTGTTTTCGTGCTAAAACAAACCGAAAATGAATTAAAATGTGAAGATTTGTTGTATATCTTTCGTATAAATCAGGAAAATGGCAAATGTTTCGTTTGTCGTTAATTACATCAGTTTTTCTGAGGTATATAATTCCTTAATTCGGTTCAATTTGTATTAATCAAAGGTCATTTGTATGTTTTAGGTCAATGAATTTCAATCCCCGCAAGGCGAGATTAAAGTATCTTTTATTTTTTCGACCATTTTTTTCTGATTTATACAAATTGTAAATCTTTAAGCCTAAAATTTAAAAATCGTCAAAATGATTAATTCTAAATAATTATAAACATTATTGATAATTGTATATATACATTCGAAGATTGTTTTTTTTTAGTTTCGCTATTTATACGTCCACAGACATAATTAATAACCGAAGAAAAGAAAAAAAACAAACAAGTCATGCGCAGCACACACGTTCGCAAATGCAGCAATTTTATATGAAAAACTGTCAACATAACTCTTTCTATATTCGCAAACCAGTTATATAGAATACAAAGTTGCGTGTAAATGCACCACAAACTCTCCGCTTGGTTTTTTTTCTTTCTTCCTTTTTAAAATCTTATATTTCATTAAATTAAATTAAACGTCCAACGTTGCATAATTCATAGACGAAAACCTTGGAACCGATTTACAACTCGCCATTTCTGTTAAATAAAAGAAAAATGTTTAAAAATATATTTTTTTTTTAAATGTTCAAACTAGGACATTTATTCACACGTATGATTACGGATTACTCCCCGAGGTGAGAAAAAAGTTCTAATTTCTTGAATCTAAAACGAAGAAACAATAAAACACTATAAACACAAATGTGTGGTTGGTCGAGGGCATTGACACGACGAAATTATTAACATTCAGCTATTTACATCACTGTAGTTCTGCCCTAAATATTTCTAACTCGCCAAATACTCGACACGTTTTACATCCGTCGTGACCGTCGATGGATCAAATGTGTGAGCGCGGGCGCATTTCCTTATCGACCTCGTGAACAAAGTCCAAACGCCCACGCCGGCGCGTCGCCAACGACTTCTCATTATTGCACCGGGCAATAACTTTTTTGTTTATATAAAAAAAAAAACATTAAGAAAATCCCCCCCCAAAAAAAAATATCGATTTGAATTTCAACTAAAAAATAAAAATTTTTTCCAAAAAAAAAAAAATAATAATAATTTTAATTTAAAAAATTCAAAAAAAATCAAAAATATTTATTAATTCGAGGGCGAAAAAAATTGATTTTTAATGTAACGGTAGTTGAAAAGATACCACCCTAGGGGTAAATAATGGCCAGGTCGACTAGTGATCGGAGGGGGATGGTGACGGGAAAGAGACGCGTGGGGTTGCTAACACCCTCCAGGCAGAGCAGGTTCCTTGTCCACCCTCACGCCTCGTTTGTGATTGGCCGTACTAGTCTAATAACAGTCGAGGAAAATAAGTAGTTTGCACGCGAAGCACGCGCGATTCCAAGTCCGCAGACCGGACCGCGAGTGTCCAGTTTGTCGGGCGCCCCCGCGCTCGTGTCACTCCGGCGCGGTTTGATGGTCTCAAACTTGTCCGCTTGACTCATCCCCTTGTCTTCCTATTGGTCTTAACTGTTGACCACTGGTCCCTCTGGTCATCGGGTTGGGTCGCGCCAGGTGCGAAGGTCCTGCTTGACCATTAGTGCGTATTGTGTCCCTGAAAAATGACTCGTTTTTCACTCTCTTCGCGGCGTCAAGTCGATCGGAAAAACGTGTTGTTGGTGCTGAGTTATGGCTGTCGGTTGGTCATAAAGGACAATATTTGGTCAAGGTTTCACCACTTGTTAATTAAAACGGGAGAGGGAGCTGTGGGGATTGACAGGTGACAAATTCTATTTGGAGGCTCAAAGGGTTGAGACTCGAGAAGAACGGAGGGTTTTACGGCGGGTTTTGGTGATGAAAGTTAAGTAAGCCTATTGAAAAGTGTGTGGATTAGTTAGGGTTATTTTGCTTTTTGTTGAATTTGGTTCGGGGGCAGTTATTTTTAGTTAAAATGCGTTAATAGGCTTAAATTTTAAGGGTAGAATAGCGCGTTTTAAGTGGTTGTTTCGGGTAAATTAAGCTGTTAGAAAGTGGAAATGTTCGTTCGGAGTCTGGGAGATAAGGAAATGGAATGTATATATCGTTTAATCTGCATTAATTGCTGATGATGGTATTGCCTAATGAACATGTGAGAAGAGAAACGTTTGATTAAATGTGATAAGCCTAATGTATATATATATATAGAGATTACGGTTTGTGGGTGAATTTCTGGGAATTGGTAACGGTGATCGGATCAAATGTAAACACGCGGATGTGTGAATGAATAGACTTGAAATCGTGATTTTTATATTTGGTTGTTTGTGTAAGATGAACAAACAATCTCAGCACTTCTCGTGTGGGAAATGGTTGCAGAGGACACGCCAAGAACCACAATCTTTCAGTTAGCAATCAAAGTGTTTAATGCACAAAACAATGTGAGAATTGTGTAGTAATAAAGAAACTTGTTAATAATAGGACATTCGCTTAGCACCTAACAATATCACACGATAAAAGGCTTAACTAGGGTTAACACGAGGCCTATTTTAAAGAGGGGAAAAATTAAATAAACAGACATGAAATTGAGGGAAAACCTATATAAATGTGACTTCACCGTTGCTAAGTTTTAATCTCGGTCTCTCATACCCAAAGATAACATTCATGCCGTCTGGTTTTCCACCTAATTGCATCACAATTTCATTAATCGACACTTTAAGTCTCCAATTAATCGCTTGTTTTACTCAAGTTCCCTCCAAAACGCACCGATAACTGAACATTTATCCCTCCCAAACATTTATTTTTATACGAAAAAGAAACAAACTGATAAATTACACTTAAAACAATAAATAAATTGAACGGTCAAAATGTGATTCCACACCAATCAATCAATCAATCAATTAATCAACAAACAAATCCTTTATTTCATCAACAAAAACTCCAACTTTCCAGTTCCTCTCGCGAAAAACCAATCAAAATTCAAATCCCACCCCCGCGAAATGATTACAAAAAAAAAAAAAAAAAAATTGATTGACCCGGACCGGAGATAATTGGCGCGTCCGTGTCCGCCCGCCCGCCCGTTCCCCCCTTTTCAAAGTGTCCCGCAAGTCGTCTTTGCGGAACCGGGCTCAGAAAGCCACCTCAGAACGCACAGGCGCGTTTGTTCGAGTCCCCTCGGCCATCAGGCAAGTTCGAAAAGCGTCTCTTGCCCGTTTCTCACCCCCTACTCCTCCCTTTTCCTCAGCGCCCCCCTTTCTCGGTTCGGTCGCCACCCCTCCACCACCCCCGCTGCCGATGCCGACCGAGACCCGCGGGAAATAAATAGAGAGCGCTTCGTGCGGCGCCCGCTCATGATTTGCTGCGTGGAAAGGAACAAAAGTGATCCGGGCATTTGAATCACGTGACTCGTTCGAGCCATCGCGAGAGCAGCCAACCGCTCGAGCCGAACACTGAGCCAGGCAGCGCTGCTAGCTCGCGGCCCCCGACACCGCTCACTCACAGCGACCGCCCCGACCGGAGCTCCGTTTTTCGAACACTCGCCCGTCCACACGGCGTGCAGCGACCGAACTTGAGGTAAGACATGCACTTCGATTACCCGCCGACTCGATTTCGTACTCGTACGCAGCGAGCGGCAAGCGTTTCCGGCGAGAAAAGTGCGTTTTGCATCGCGCTCCCCTTCGCGCTGCCGCTCTGACTGGGCCCTTTGATTTTCAAGATGGCTGCCGCGCTGAGCGCGACGACTAGGTCGTGCTTGCGCGCTCACTGCGTCCTCAAGGTAGGTGATAGGGGCTTGATTTTGTCACGATCGTACATTAGAGATCTCGAGCTTGATGTTAGTACCACGGATGGGTGTCCGGATGCCGGTTTTAGTGCCGAAACGGGCGAACATACTCTCGCGATTTTCTGACTGGTCGAGCGCTCGCTCTCAGTCGCCATAGGAAAAGATGGTGGAAAGCGAGCTAGAAAATGCAGGTCGCTCGACCGATTTAAGTTCGCAGCTCGGTTAATATCGCTCCCACGTTCGATCCGATCATTTTATCATTTAGCTAAGGGTCTAGACTACTCGTTCGTTTATTTGTGGGGTTCGTGTGCGTTCGATTTGAGTGTTTTTTCCGCGTGGATTCACGACCCTACCCGGGAATGATTTTACTCGGCGATCAACACGACGACATGGTCGGACAAGAAACGTCGCCGTATCGCGATGCGACCTGCCGTGGACCTCAAACTAATTTGGACGTGTAGTACACAGATCGGGGCTTACGTTGGACCAAGTGGGAAGGCCGTGGGACGATTAGGAGCCGAGTTTCGAACTTAAATCGAATGGTTTTGCTCGGCCGAGAGTCGCATCGTCGCCATCACGATGAGGACGAGGGCGAAGGTGAGGGACAAGTGTGCGCGCTCTCCGTAACGACACTCAAGGTTGTGCTATGATGAACCGAAGGAGTCGGATGTCCCCCATAACCCCGTGTACGATACCGGGGAGGCGCGCTTGATAATTCCCTAATATTTACAGGACTTTGGCCGCAGGGGGAACGCGCTCGGTGCACTTAATGAGTATGGAGGGGGATCGTGAAGGATGCCGAAAAAAACGCTTACGGATTAAAATTGAGTTAAGAAATGCCAACAGATAAGATGGGCGATACGACGCAGGGGTGGGGAATGTGGAAATTAATAAAAATCGCTTGGAAATGGCTGGGGATTTCGATTTTTGCATGATTTTTGTTTTTTTTGGTTTTTTTTTTGGGTTTTTTGTGGGTTTTTTGAGGCAAATTTTGAGTTTTTAGTGTTGGGTTTGCGTATGGATTTGGTTTTTGGAGTCGGTGGTTGTGCGTTTGCGTGTTCGGTGCGCCATCGACCTGAATTCATTACGCAACCCTTTTGCCTCATCATCAGCGGTCGTAAAATGGACCAAAGTCTGACGACGCCGCTGTAGTTGGCGCCTGGCGAGCCGAGGGAAGTGCGAAATGGGAATTAGGCCTCGTCGGAAGGAGGTCGTTGTTGGCAAGCGGGGAAATGGGCGACTAAATTTAGAATTTTTCGATGTTAAAGTCGCGGGTTTGGTTTGATTGACGGGTGGTGCGTGGAGAAGTGTTTGCGTTTGTTTTTTGTTTTTAATTTTTAATGAAAAAAATTTTTTTTTTTGTTGATTTTTTTTGGTGTAGTAAGTTGTGTCAACACCGAGGAGTTTGTCGTTGTGGTCTTCTCAGCGTCGAGAGGGCGTTTCATGCTGTGATTCTGGCGTCCTCGTCAAGTGTCCATCAAGGCAGGTAAGAATCGAATTGATTTTTTTGTTTTGGATTTTTTTTTTTTTTTAATTTTTAATTTCAAGAGTGAAAGATAAAATAAAAAATAATTGGTGGTGGGGGTTAATTAAGTGGGTCGTGAAGTGGTGCGAAGTTCAACGTGATTATTGTAGCAATTAAGGGCGTCAACTGACTCAACGGCTATGGGTAAGAAATTCATTTTTAAAGGTTTTTTTTTTTCAGGTTTTCTTGGATGGAAATCCAAATTTTTGAGGTTTTTTGAGATATATTTGGGTGGAACTACAAAATTTTAATTTTTTTTTGATTTTAATTTGGGTGGAAATTCAAGTTTTTTGGGTGGAAATTCAAATTTTAAAATTTTTTTGAGGTTTATTTGATTTTCTTTAGGTTGGAAATTTAAATTAAAATTTTTTTAGAGTTTTTTTTAAGGGTAAAAGTTCAAATTATTAATTATATTGAGTTTTTCTAAGGGTGAGAATTCAATTTATTAATTTTTTCTGTTGATATTTTTGATGATTTTATGCACAAAAAGTTGCGCTGCAGCACACGTGACTGGTGTTCGTTAGTTTGGGGCTTATCGAGTTTTTTGTTTATGTTAAAGGAGTCATTTAGAATCATTGCTGGTCTTAATTCGGCCGTAAATCAATTATTTTTTGATTTTTTTACTGACGCTTCAGCGCGTTGTTTGTTTTGTGTTTAGCATTTCGTGTTCACTTAATTTACAACACTTGAATTCCTGACACGTTTTCGGTTTCGTTGGATCGTGCGGTCAAGTCGAGTTAATTTGTGGCGTTGGCTCGTTAGAAATGGACTCAAAATGTGTCTAAAAAAGTCTAGAAACACTTGTTGTCATTGACAGCGTTTGTATTTGTTTAACCCAGTTGTACAATGATGGACAAACAGTTCGTGCGTTGTTTAAACGAATTGTACTTATGTTTAGCTAGATTAAAAAGAAATAAACTGGATAGCATCAATTTAATCGTCTAATTAGTTGGTCTGTGCTCGAAAGAAGGCGTAATTAGATGTAAAGTTGCTTCAGCAGGTGCACTCCATGAGTTATATAGTGGTAGATTGTTTACTTTTTATACATCTGTGGTTTGCGTAAATTTTTGTTCCTAAAAAATGCCTGTTTTTAGGGATTAAATAGATAGTTTATTGCATGTAAAAAGTTTTTTGCTCGAAAAATGCATTTTTGAGTCTAAAAATTGCATTTTTATATCAAAAACGTGCAATTTTGTATTTAAAAAAGGCATTTTTATATCAAAAACGTGCAATTTTGAATTTTAAAAATGCATTATTATATCTAATACATTTTTATATCTAAAAAGTACATTTTAAGTAAAAAATTGTTTGAAAAAGATATTTTTGTTTTAAAAAAGGCAGTTTTGTGTCGAAAAAATGGATTCTGCTGTTTTTAAAGGTCAACTTTGTGCCTTAAAAGGGCAATTTTGTGTCTTAAAAGGTCATTTTTGATAATATAATATATATTATTGCATTTAAAAAGGGAAATTTAAGTCTAAAATGTATATTCTTGCATCTAAAAAGAGAAATTTAGGTCTAAAAAGTGGGATTTAGCAACTCAAAAGGAAAATTTAGGTCTAAAAAGTTGAATTTTGCATTTGAAAAGGGAAATTTATGTCTAAAAAGTTGAGTTTTGCGTCCTAAAAGGGAAATTTAGGTCTAAAAGTGGAATTTTGCATCTAAAAAGAAAAATTAAGGTCTAAAAAGCACATTCTTCCATCGAAACAAGGAACTTTAGGTCTTAAAAGTGAAATCTTGCATCTAAAAAGGCATTTCTGTCTCTAAAAAGGTCAGTATTAGGTCGACAAAGTTCATTTTACGTCTAAAAACGATACATTTTTCATAACCAAAAATCTAATTTAACATTTGAAAGGTGTGCCCCTTCTTCGACATTTAATCCAAACCCACAAATTAATCTTTTATTTCGAAGTGGATATACTGCGGGACTTAATTGGAAGTCGGCGCAACAGCAACAGCAACAGCAACAGCAAACGGCCTCTGCGTCTGCCCAGGGGACTGACTGCTGACTGCTGACTGCTGACTGCTGACTGCACTCCATATTTTACCTTTTTCAAGTGCGCGTTACACTTTAATGACGTTCTCTTTAAATAGCAACATGGCGCTGCTAGTTTAGCGCCACGTCGAATGGCTGAGTTCGCGCGCCCGTGAAAAGGTTATTCACTCTCTCAAACTTCCGACGAAATGGCCTTGCGTTGCAAACCGAGGGCGACGATCTCGACTCCACTTGTATTCTTCATTTGTTCAATACACCGTACTGTACATTCACCATCCATATGCGTCTCTCCACTCACTCGAGGAAGTTGCAACAACACACAAGCAATTTAATTCGCTAGCACAAATAAATGCGAATGAAACTTGATCCCGTGCGGGGGTCGTTTGCACGAACTTTGACCCCACGTAACGTGATAAGGGCGTAGAATTTTTTTTTTTTTTTGAGTTGGAAATGTGGAGCGTTACGTTAATTGCATTTGATTAATAATTTTGATTTATTTTTTTGCACTTGCGCGGTTTTTGTTTGCGATTGAATTCGCTGACGGAAATTGGATTTCTTCCTCAAGCGATGTATCATTTATTGATATTTTTTTTTTTTTAAGGGAGTGAGAAATTGTTAGTGGTTTTGTGTATTGTTGGTATTTGTTTTTACGGCGCTTATGCAACGGCGCACGTGGGGATGAAAAACATGGAGCGCAGCATGTCAAGGTCTGCTTAATTTAATGAATTCACAGATGTTGACGCAAGTTTGTGATGAAGAGCAAGGCCTGTTGTAGATTTAATGCGAGATAAGTGATCATATTTTTGAACCATTAATTTTTTTTTTTTTTAATTTTTTTTTTAAATTTTTTTTTTTTTTTAAATAAGAAAAGTTTGTTTTAAAAAAAAAATTTTCTCTTCCTTTAAATGCGGAAATGAAATGTTGTTGGGTGATGTTTTTCTCTGCATGGAAATAGGAGAACACGTGGACAAACATTGGAGACATTTAAAATAAATGAAAGTGTTAATTGAATTCAGGGAAACAACATACAAAAAAATTGCGGCTAAAGTCAGTTGATCAAGGGGCTCGGGGAACTGCAGGGTTGGATTAAGGGGCGGGGGGAGTAGCAAGGGGGTAGTTGCCCCAGGCTCCCGATTTTAAAGGGTCACCCTGGTGCATGTATAAAATGCAGTTATATCCAATAAAGCACTTCTTCCTCCAAAAATGCAGTTTTTTGGTCTGAGAATGCAGTTTTTGATCTGAAATGCAGTTTTTGATCTGAAAATGTAGTTTTTCATCTGAAAATGCAGTTTTTTTGATCCAAAAATGCAGTTTTTTGATCTAAAAATGCAGTTTTTTGATCCAAAAATGCAGTTTTTTGATCCGAAAATGCAGTATTTTCAAATGAAAACGCATTATTTTACCAGAAAATGCATCTGTTTGCATGAAAATGCAATTTTTTCACTTCAAAATAATATTTTTTTCTCAGAAAAGTGCACATTTTTTTCCATTTCGTTCGCTTCAAATGCATTTTTTCTGTGCTTTAAATGCATTTTTTTGGGGACTAAACATTTTAGCAATAAAATGTGACGATGTCATATCGTAATATTCAAGGAACTTCTTCTCGCAATTGCCACGGGCCCCCGAAGCCTTAATCCGCACATGGGACTCATGGAAAGATAAGCTGAGGTTTTCGATGGTTAGGCTTAAGGTAGATTTTAGTTCCCAGTAATGCCTTGCGCGAATGACGCACGAGTGAAGTCACTGTGCGTCGTTGTAATGAGGCATGACGGGATGTGGGAGAAGATCGTAAAGTAGTGTTATTGTGTTTGAAGAAAAGGTTTGGCGAGGGGAGTTTACGAGGCGCGTGTGCGGCTGTGGCGGCCACAGGTGTTCTTTTCCCGAGTGGCAATTTATTTTTTTTTTATACCGATTTTTTTTTCATAGAGAAAAGGAGCTGTGAAAAGAACATCAGGAGAGAAATCTGTGACGATAAAAAAAAAAAAAAAAATTAAAAGTGGCTTCTTTAAAGAATTAATTTTTAAAGATTGTGGGAACAGCTTTCACGGGATTTTGCGAGATTTTGCGAGGATTCCACAAGGCGGCGATGGATTTAGTTGCAAGTTCAGGGGTCGGGAGAATAACTTAGACGCGTTTGATGGCGTTAATCCAATCGGAGGGCGCAGGAATTGCTGAATGCAACTGATTTTCATGTTAGTGTGCAAGCTGATGGGTTTAATGCTTAGTTTAAAATGCATAAACGTAATGAAAAAGAAAGAGAAAGCAGATGTTTTTGTGCAAATCGATTTTTCTTAACCCTACGCTGCTATTTGTTTGCTTGGAATCGAGGGTTATAACTATGGGTTTTTTTTTTTCGGATGAAGGAAGTTGCAAATGTCATTTGAATATTGCGTGGGTTGGCATAAAGAGAAACAAGTATAACGGCAGTTGTGAAACAATTTGGATTAATTATTAAGCAACGTAAATAACTGCTCAGTCGTAAAGTTTGATGATTCTATGTTACATCAGTGCCATTGTGAGTAGTTTGCGGCAGGTATTGTTTTTTCTCTAGAAAAACCTACAATATGGGTATGTGAATACTACTTCATATGCGTAACTGTTGATTCCTTGAAATTACTACTAATATGCGACATGTTAGAGATACGCCAAAATAAAGGTTTTTAAGACCTTAAAAACTTTTATTTTGACGTATCTCTAACATGTCGCATATTAGTAGTAATTTCAATATGGGTATGTGTAATTTGAGGTCATGTTTAGGCGTAACCAATACGGTAGTTTCCTACTGTTTATGTCATGCAAGTTGAATATAAATGGTGGTTTGCAATTTTTCAACGGCACCGAAAAAGTTTGGGAACCTCTGAACTATTCTAGAAACTTGTACGAAGTTAGCAGGTGTGTCTAGGGGACAGATGAGGGGTCTCAAAGGTATAGGAATGGTTCACCACGCAGTTCACATCAGCATTGGGTTTAGTTTCTTGGATGCGTGACTTGTTGGGAATTCCATTTGTTTCTCATCATTGTTCTATGGCAAGAAAATTTGCCCACAGCTTACCTCAACTGGGTTTTCTGTGGTTTATCTAGTTCTCGGTTGGGTTCTTGTCCCACAGATTGCTAAGGAGGTTGCCGTAAGGTGCTAAAACAAATACTTCTTCCGTATGGCGTAAGGCTGTAAAAAGAAAGCGCTCAATACAGTTTGGAGGTCGATAAACGGATCGAGTCATGTTGCATAAGCAATTATGGGCATATGTAGGTGAGAACTTGAGAAATGGCTCAAATATATCGATTATTTTGTTGATTTCTCGACTGTGCTAACAAGTTTGCACGGAAATATGACCTATCTATATATGGCAATTTCCTCGCAAACAAATTCTATCAAGTTTGAGATAATCGAATAATGGACACACTTTGAACGGGCGATAATGCCGAAATAAATACCGTTCTCAAACTGGGTGACTTTGGACATGTTTATCATTAAATTAAACAATGGTTAGATATGTCAGATCACTAGTAAGAGGACAGTAGAAATGTGCACCGAGCGAATCAGTCGCATTCATGCATTACCAATGCACCTGCAGGAAAGAAAAATAATTTACGACATTTTTTATAATAGGGATTATCGTTAGTCATCACTGATAATAATAATAATAATAATAAAATAATATTTGACACGATTAAGAGACTGCAAATAGTAATTAACTAGACTGGTGATTTTCTTTGATTTTACCACGAGATTCAGGAGCGGATTACAGCACAGAAAGAAAAGACAAATGTTTAGGGCCCGCTTTTTTTAGGGGCCTGGTGAAGACCTATCAAATGACCAAAAAGTATATACGGCATGTATGTGCAGTTGTTATGTTATTTATCTTGACGTTGCACGTTATCGATATTTTATTAGGGGTCCGGAAAAAAATTATGTCTCTGGTGGGGCCCCGGAAAAAAATGTGTCTAGGGCCCCAAAAAACGTAATCGGGTCCGGAAAAAATTATGCCTTTGGTGGGGCCCTGGAAAAAAAATGTGTCTAGGGGCCCAAAAAACGTAATTTGGTCCTGACGAAATCATATGACGTAATCGTTCAGGGTACGCGAGAAATTTGATTTTTAACGCTGAGCTATTGCAGTTTCTTGGGTTAACTCGTTTAAATTTAAAAGGGCAATTAGTTTTGCTTCATTGTGGTGGACGTGAGTTTGATGACGTTGCTCGACGTTATCACTAATTCATATAGCGGGCAAGGGAGGAGTCGTGAGGCGAACTTGGAATCGATCGACCTACTAAACAAGAAACTATACACGTGCGCGCCAGTATTAACCCATTTCTTTTTTCTTAAGCCTTTTTTTTTTTTTTTTTTTTTTTTTTTTTTGGGTTGTATAACATTTTTATTTTTTTGTTCCATTCGACTTGATACGCGATCTTTATGTGATTATACTGGAGGTCACTTTCTCAAGGTTCCATCTGGCGATGGCAATGTATGTGGGTGGGAAATAAAGGCAATAAAGCACGGTACCGTTGTCAGTACGGGTGTTTTTGCTTTTTTATGCGGTTTTGCGGTTTGTTACCGTATTTTTTTAATCCATCTCCATATGGTAATTGGTTGTTGTTTTTTTGTTGCTTGGACACTCGAACGTGACATTTGTTTGGTTTTCTTTGCTCGTTGATCGATTTTTGGAGCTTTTATTTGAATTTTACACAAACTGAAACTGCCCAGTCATGGGAGCTATTTTAAGTGATATTGACGACTGATTTGGACGATTTGTTTCGCACTTTTGTAACACACATTCTTTTATATTTGGTAAACTATTTTGGGGAATGAAATTTTAAAAAAATTTGAGTTAAAAGGAATGGTTTAATTGGATTCATTTGTAAGGTTTGGATAGGTCGTGTTTGTGTTTGTTTTTGTACGCTTCCAAATTTGATTTGTATTGATCCTCTCGTTGGGGGTTTAGTGGTCTGCTGTTTGGGTTTGAGTTTTGGGAGTGATTTAAGATTGAACTGCAGTTGTAATTGCATCGAAAAGCACAAAAATGCAACGCGGAAATAAATTTTTGTGTTTGTTTAACCCGTTTTAGAGAAATCAATTGATTTTACTCAAGTTTTCTTTAGTTTTTGTTTGTTTAGTCATTTTTACGACTAAATGTTAGTCAACTGATGCAATTTCAAGCCATCTGGACGACTAATTTTATTGGAACTAGCAATTCCGATTAAACCGTCGACTTAACATGTGGCAGAAGAATGGCGGCGCTAACCAATTTACTAATTAATTTATTAATTAATTTGTTTATTTATTTATATTCTGGAGATTTCAGAACAACCAAACTGTAAAATAATATTTTTTTTTAATTTTTTATTCGTTATTTTTTTTCGGTGTTAAATTGAAAACTCGAAATTCCAATAATTCTTTTGGAGCGAAAAGAGAAATTCCTTAGTGGAGATGAAGCGACAAAGAAAAGCAGCAGTGATTAGGTTTTAAGGGAATAGATTTACAACAAGGTCTGCCCGAGTCCTGAGGGGTGCATCAAGAGCCCACACAAACACTCTTGGGTGTGCTGTGGACCTTTTCAGTACAAGCTTGGGGTTTCGAAACCCATTTTTAACCGGCAGGGGGAAGGAAATTGATCCAATCAACAACTTTTTCAAAAACAACACGAAATTTACACACAAAAAAGATGAAGAAAATTTTTTTTTTTTTTTTTTAATGGCCATGAAATAACTTTTAATTCAGTTAAAGAAAAAAAAAAAGTTGTAAATTTGTTGTAAGTGGTGAGGTGTTATTGCTCCGGCCGAGGTGTTAAAACACGGCATTAATCAGTCTGGAAAACGGATCCATGCGCAGCTGGAGTTTTTAGCGATTTTTTGGATGTGTGGGCGGCGTTGGTTCAGTAATGGAGACCTCCAATTACATAACCCAGTAGAAGTGCGAGCCGCAGACGTGATCTGGTGACCAATTGCGCCGTGCTCATCCTCCACCTGTGGCCCTGAAGTTCGATGTCAACGTGGTGGCTCCATCATAACTTTGTCTCGCGTTTCAGCTCTTATCTTGTCCATCGTCGCTGTTTCGTGGAAATTTATGGCAGGCGGCACCTCGTTCAGCCATGCCTCTGGGCTTTGGTTGGGCCATAAGTCGGACAAAACATTTTTGAAATAAAAATAAAATTAAACAAAAATATTTAAGCAAAACGGTTTTGTAATTGAGAACTCGCAATTTTGCTAGGAAAATGATGGAGTTTGGTTTGATATCGAGATAATTAGTTAAAGGTGATTGTTTGGTTTCATCAGTGAGGATACACTCTTGAAATTACCTCGGGGAACCTCCTACATAAACCTCGCGACTTATAGAGGACAGGTATGACCTTAATCCTAAATAAGCCGTTACTTTCTTTAGATAACAACGTGGAAATAGACGCCATACAGACTAAAAATTGACTTTTTTTTCTCGTTTTTTTTGGTTTTATGGGACGTAGGAAATGAAAATTGGGTATTAAGGTTGAAATTAGGCCTAATAATGGTAAAATAAAGTAAATAAACAACTTAAATTTATTAATAGGAGTAATTTATAGCGTGGTATCGAAGTTTTGTTGGTTTATTTCCTTTGTGTGCAACAAGCTTGACAATCGCCATGTTAAATGCATGCGCATAATGTGATGCGCAGTTTGAATTCGGCATCAAGATACCGGGCCAAGATAGGGAAGTGGATAGTGGAATCTTGGTCAAATAAAAACAGTTTTGCGCTTCCTAATTCAAATGGAATTTTTTGGAGTTTTAATTTCTAACCGGAAGTACAGAGTTTGAAATATTTAAAATAATAGTTTGTGTGGGATGAGTTTGTTTTATACGGGGTTTTGTCTGGAATTGACCGCAAGGAGCCACGAAGCCGTTGAAAGGGAAATTGCTGGTTGCGAGTTGCGACACTTCGATTACGTAAACTTCTAAAAAAAAAAAAAAAAAAAAAAAATTTACAAAAATTTAAATTTAAATTAAAGTTGCTGGTGTATTGAATTTTCAGGTGGATTGAAAGAGTTGGAATTAAAAAAAAAAATTATTTTGAAAGAAGGGGGTGGTGGGGGTAGGGTGGAATTGGAGGAAAAGGAAACAAAAAGGGCGGGAATCGGTAGAGGTCTTATTTGCATAACAAGTTTGGCGCAAGGTCCTCGTGCTCCTATAATTGTGTCGCGTCATCACGTGACTGGGGACACGACATTGGGAGAGGGAAACATGCTCCCGCCCATACGGTCCCATTACGTCATAAAGTTGACGCGGTGCGCGATGCAACTCGAGATTTTCATAAAGGAAATATTGGGAAGCGAGTCCTGAGGGATGATTGTCAGATAATGTATTCACGTGAGTCATAAATTGGAAAAGAGATTTTTCAAAAGGGAGTTAATTATTTAGGCCTATTTTTGAAAAATAAAAAATAATTTTTTTTTTTTTAAATTTTTTTAAAAAAATTAAGTGATGTTTTAATTAATTCAGGTTGGAAAATGCGTTCCAGTGGCCCAATGTCCGTGCATTGACATTGGGACGGGGTGCGCGGATTTTATTTGAATATACTAATGGGGCAGGTCATAAAAATTCATGATGTTGAGATTTTCGATCTGAGCAGCAATTAACAAGCGATTTTTTTTTTGTTGCGTTAATTGGGATTGGTTGTTAATTCCAATTAATTTCATTCAATTTTAATCAATTAGAATGAGATAAAATTAAATAAATGTTGTCTAGACATTTAAAACATGTAAAAATGTCCGAAAATGTTTGCGTTTTGGGTTTTCGTAGTGGACAGAAACATTAGCATATTTTGATCGGGGGGAAAAGTAATAGGCCTCGCGAGTACCGTAACTTTTGTTAGGAAGTTAAAAAGGAAATCTACTTCCATCTTTCGCGCAATAAAATCTGAGCAGTTTGTGTGTCGGTAGTCTTAAAAGTTGCTTTTAGCTCGGAGTACAAATGATGGGGAGTTTTTTTTTATTTTATTTTATTTTTATATTTTTTTTTTTTACTATATGAATAAAGAGTTTGGAAGGCTATGTTGATATAGGAGTGCTGCATACAAGAGAAGGATTATTATTATTCATGAGTCATCCGATCGAAAGAGATGAAGGTGATAACATCGCAGTTGTGGATGTGTTTAATAAACATTAAAAAGAAATGTGTTGGATTTTTTTTGGGTCGTTTTCAAATCTCTTTCTTGCAAAATGAGCCGTAATTGCATTTGTGTGGTGTGTTTATGTAATCAGAAATATTTTTTTGTGGTTGCAATTTGTAAATTTAAGTTGCGGGGCTCTTCCGGGTCATTTTTTAGGGTTTTGAAGATGGGTGTAAATATGTGTAATGGTTGGTTTCTTAGAAATACACAAATTTTGATAGAAAAATAAAAAATTTTAGGTGGAAAACACAATTTTAGGAGAAAAATACAGAATTTTATGAGAAAAATACAGAATTTTATGAGAAAAATACAGAATTTTATGAGAAAAATACAGAATTTTATGAGAAAAATACAGA
>JAQFXT010000709.1:0-27550 GCA_034683725.1 Strigamia crassipes | reverse complement strand
ACAAATTCTGTTTAATTTACGACGAATTTCACAAAATTTCAACAAATTCTGTTTAATTTACGACGAATTTCAACAAATTCTGTTTAATTTACGACGAATTTCAACAAATTCTGTTTAATTTACGACGAATTTCACAAAATTTCAACAAATTCTGTTTAATTTACGACGAATTTCAACAAACTTTTGATGAATTTAGAATTAATTTTGACAAATCTTGATACATTTTTGGTGAATTTTATCAAAATTTAACAAAACGTTCTCAAAATCTATTGAAATCCATCAGAAGTTTTTCAAATTTGATTGAACTTTTCATCAGTTTAGACAAATTTTGATAAATTTTGATGAATTTCGACAAATTTTGATCAATTTTAAATTAATTTTGACAAATCTTGATCATTTTTAAATTAATTTTGACAAATCTTGATCATTCTTAAATTAATTTTGACAAATCTTGATCATTCTTAAATTAATTTTGACAAATCTTGATCATTTTTAAATTAATTTTGACAAATCTTGATCATTTTGAAATAAATTCTGACAAATCTTGATCAATTTTTGATAAAATTCGAAGTTTCTAAAATTCACGATTCAAGTCTTTGTAATATTTGTAACTTTCGACAAAATTTAACACAAAACTAAAAATTTGTACACGTACATCAAAAAACCACCTGCAAAAAAACACAAAATAATTGACCCCACACACACAAACTCCCACACTAAAAACCAATTTTCCTCAAATATACCTGACGATCGAACGAAAATTGATATTTAAACGGATTATGGTGATTATTAAACGGATTCCCATTCACCAACCAAATATCAAAATCCACTTCAATCTCCACCGCCGGATCCGACGTCCACGCACAACTATTCCGATAACACGAAACCATACTCAAATACCAAAACCTAAAAACAAAAAAACAAAAAACATTAAAAAATTAAAAAATAAAATTTTTTTTTCTCCAAATTTCTCATGTTTTCCACCTCGGTTGCGCGAGGTCTTGAATTCCATATGTGAACTGGAAGCCAGGAACAACTCTGTCCGGCACGTCTTCGTCCGTGCAGATTTTCCCTTCCGGACACGGAATTTTCCGCAAAAAATCCTCGACCCCATCGTCGAAACACTGAGCGTCGTAGGCGATGGTGTTGATCACTTTGAACATCTCCTGACACGCGTTTTTCTTCGACTCGAGCAATTGCATTCGGTTTTTATAAAAATCTACAAAATAAGTTTTGTCCGCGACGACGAACGTCAACGGGTGGCTGAAATTCGTGCGCGTCGTCACATTGCCGAAGATGTATCCTTGAGTGTTGCTTTTATCGAAATTGTTCGTTTTCTGGAACCCGAATTTGGCGACAAACATGAACGGTTCGCGCGTGTTCCACGTACCCGAAACGTGAAGGCCCGACGCGGTGGTTAAAAGCGCCGTTACGAGCGTGATACATAGTTGCCGGAACATGGTCCGTTCGTTGTCTCGAAGCTTGTGGTGGATCGCTCATTCCATAGAGTCCCTAAGCAACAGTAGACATGTTCCCCTTAACGGACGGGACACCGTTGTACTATCGTATCGATGTCGGTATCGATTTTGTATCGATAACGGGTTTTGGGGATTTTTAAATTTAGGAGTTTATTTGAATTTATTTTGTTGTTATTTTGAAAAATAAATAAATAAATGAATAAATAAAATTTAAATAAAAGTTTTGTTTGGTTGTTGTTTTATTTAGATTTGAATAAAGTTTTTTTCTTTTAGTTAAAATGTTTTTAAACGATGTTTTTTATGTTTTAAGAAAAATATAAAACGAATTTTATTTTTTTTAGTTTTATTTTTTGGTTAGAATAATTGGAATATCGTTATTAAATCGTTCTCGATTTTAAATCGATATCGAATGTATCGTCATGGAAAAGTATCGCCATTCGTGATGTCACGTACATTTGTGTTAAAATTCTTGATTAAAGATATTTCTAGAGTTATTAAAATTAAAATTTTTATTTTTTAATCGAAATAGTTTTCAATATTTAACAAAAATTCTATTTATGTTACTGCGGGATTTACTCATTTACCGAATCCCGCAGCACCGCGGCAGACGAGATTCGCATCGCCACAACAAAATGAACAACCTGAAAGAAGTTGTCGTTAGTTATCAACAACTTTCGCAGGAATGGAATAAAAAACCGCCACAACTCGAAAGATGCGGAGAACTTCTAGACAAATTGAAAGTACGCAATCGCAACCCAAAAACCAAACCCAAAAAAAAAACCAAACATAAAATCAACAAAAACATTATAAAATGGCTTCCAAATCTAGCTGACTCATTGCACCGATTTTGTGTTTTCTTTAGGTTGGATTGACCAAACTGACTTTCCTACCGACATCAAACAGCGTAGCAACCAAACAGGAACTCCTCGTAGCCCGTAAGACTCCAAAAAACGTCAATCAACTCCAATATTCCACTAATTATCACGAATTTAGGCGACATCCTTGAAATCGGCGCGCAATGGAGCATCGCACAAAAAGATATTCCGTCGTTCGAACGTTACATGGCGCAATTAAAATGCTATTATCTCGATTACAAGTAACAACCACGTGTAAATCAACTAGAAAAATATAAAAAAGTAAAAAATTCTGACGTTTTAGAGACGATTTGCCGGAATCCGCGTATAAATATCAACTTTTGGGTCTGAATTTGTTGTGTTTGCTGTCGCAAAACCGCGTGGCGGAATTTCACACTGAATTGGAGTTACTTCCGCCGAAAGAAATCCAAACCAATATTTACATCCGTCATCCAGTGTCAATGGAACAATACTTAATGGAAGGAAGTTACAACAAAGTATTAATTGATATTTTTGATTATTTTCTTGATTATTGATTTGATTGATTTGATTGACAGATTTTTCTGGGGAAAGGGAGCGTCCCAGCGAGTAGTTATAATTTTTTTATCGACATTTTATTGGATACCATCCGAGATGAAATCGCCGGGTGCATCGAAAAGGCCTACGAGAAACTGGCGGTTATTGAAGCCGCTCGCATGTTGTTTTTTCAAAATTCCAAAGCCATGAAGGATTATGCGGGAAAAGTAAATGAGATTGAATATAAATCGATTTTTGTTTTTTGGTGTTGATGTTTTGGTTTTATTTTTAACAGCGACATTGGAATATGGGGAAAAATAACTACATTTATTACCACTTGGAGACGAAGAAATGCGACGATACGATTCCGTCTTTCGAGCTCGCTACTCAAGCGATCGAGTATGCGCGGGAATTAGAAATGATCGTCTAGAATGCCAAAATTTAGTTTAAAATTCACAGTTGTACTGAAAAAAAAGGATTAAATGAAAGTGTTTTGATGGTTTTAACTGTCAGTTGGTGCTACCTGGTGAGAAAATGTTTAAACTTAATCTGAAAATGGATGGGGTTTTGTGCAGCAGATTATAATCAATTTTTTAGATTAAATTATTTCTAAATAATAAGTCATGCAAATTGCGCATGTGCAAAAGTTAAAATCATGGATTATAACCGAGGGGGTAGCCAATTGCAAAAATTGCCCAGGAGATTTTTAAATCCTGAAGATTTTAGGATTTTCCAGGATTTCAGAAAGATTTCTCAGGATTTCAGGCGATTTCTTTAAAGATTTTGATCAAGTTTATGAATTTCCTGGATTTTCAAAATTTCTATGATTTCTTTGATTTCAGAGATTTGCTAAAGATTTCAGGGATTTCTTTGATTTCAGATTTGCTAAAGATTTTAGGGATTTGCTGTGGATTTGAAAATTTCAGGCAGATTTTGTTTGTAGATTTTGTTTGATTTTGCCACAAATTTTGCAACAATTTAGAAGATTTCATGGATTTCTAGGATTTCTAGGATTTTGAAATCCAAAATCTCAGCCCGTATGAGATTTCCAGCAGTGGCTACCCCTTCGGTTATGGCCCAAGAAAAAAATAATCCTTTTCAGACGGCGTAAATTTAAAAAGTAAAGATTATTGCAAATGGTGCCCGATTTGATCTATCGCCTGAACAGTTCTTTACGCGATATTTTTCAAACTACTGCAGCAATCTACAAAAACAATACCTTGTTAGATTTGAATCATCGAGACGAATCGATCCGTGTGTAGTACTTCAAATTTTGATAAACAAAAAGTAAAAAACGAACCATTTTACTGTTGCGCCGCCCTAGTGTTGATTTGCATCATCGAATTAATTCCGCTTTGATTAAACTAAAAAATAATCTAAGATTTCACGTCTTGCGTAAAAATCTTAGTTTTTCTTTTATTGAATTATAATACAAATAAAATCATAACCTGTCGCGTGAAACCCCATAATAAATGCAATTACTCATGTCGTAAATACACATGTAACCTTTTTATTTATCATATTTCTTTTAAACATACACTCGATTCGATGCCGAGCATACTAAAACATTACGTAATTTTTTTCCAGCTAATCAAAACAACCAAAATACATTATCGAGTGCTTTTAAGTTAAACATGAAATCTAAACAAATATAATATTCATAGACCTAAATCTCACGTAAATCCAACAAGAGCCGCAAGAGGTTGTATAGGATAAAATAAGACCGGAAAAAATCGCCTCAATTTCCTAAACGAATTGAATTATAATACCATATCTAAAAATTGTCAAATTGAAATCGAGGGCCATTAAAGTGACTGAAACCGAACCGGGTAATAAAGAGATACCCTTGGCAGTGAGAGACCTCAACAAATAGTGTTTATATTATGTACATCACGTGATTACATCCAAAAAATGCCGTTTCGTAATCTAAAATGATATAATAGCGATACAAAATGAAAAATAAAAATGTTCGTGAACTGCTACGATGGACGAAGCGGTAGTGACAGTGATCTTTGACCTCAGCAAAGCGCTACACACGTGTTTATAAATGCTATGTTTTTAGGTTTCGTTTTTCTCCACGTTTCGTTTTACCCGTGTTGCTCAGGAAAGTTGATTTAAGACAACGGGGCACGGAGAACGGAGAACGGACACGACGTGACGTAACCCTGCACGTATTTTTAGGCTCTACGAGTACATAGATTGATATATATATTCGACTAGTGTATATTTTCTTTCTTAATAAATGTAGTAAACGTCATCCGAGTCCATTTTTCTCTCTCAACCAACAGCCATTTTGAATGAGCCGTTTGCGATTGTCCACTTGCGACTTGTCTCAAGTTTTTTTAAATATTTTTCTTAATATTTATATATAGATATATATATATTTTTTTAAATTTTTTTTTTACTTATATAGAATATAATTATAGCGGGATTTAAATTATTTTGTTTTCAGCCAATTGCAACCAGTCTACAGAAATATAAACAATTCTACATTAACACCCAGACTGTTATTTAGTTATTTTAGTACTAAAAATGCTAAAAAATCACATTTCAAGTCTCCTAAATAAAGAACATTTTAAAATAGATTATATTTATATTTATATTTAGCTAGGAAAAATTGCAATTTTAAGAAATTTATAATAAATGAGTGCAAATGAGTAAAAAGTATTAAAATGCATTTATTTTGAAAATTAAAAATGGCTAAAAAGTGATTTATAAACTGATTGCAAGTTGCCTGATACAAATATAAAAAAAACATTAAAAAAACATTAAAACCAAAAAACTAAAAAACAGCAACTCAAATTTGTATACACAACATCAAATACGAAATCTAAGTGCACCGAACACAATCAACATTTAGTCATGACCAGAAAAACGTAAATAAACACTCAAAAATAAACAAAAAAACATCTTCCCCAACAACAAATTACACAAAATTAACCAAACAAAAACACAAACCTGGAATAACACGCACAGCAAATCTCGTTTTATTATCACAAAACTGAAAATGAAACCGAAACCTCCACTCATACTTGAGATATGAAAAAGTTCACTCAAGTGCTTGGCATGAGCGGTGTGAACTGTGAAAACGCTGATCGTGGGCTCTCAGCGATCGAGTGACCAAAAAAGAAAAACATTTCTCAATAAAAACGCCTCCATCTTTTTGTTTTGTTAAAATAATTTTTCATTTTAATTGAATTTGCTTCAAAAGGCGAAGTCACAGCCAGCGTCGAAAGCATCGCCGCCGCCCAAGCCGCCGTCGTAGCCGCCCAACATGTCGTAGTCGCCGCCGTAGTCGTCTCCGATGACATCGATGCCGAGGCCGCCCACCACGCTGCCATTGCAGTCGCCAGGGGTCGCCATGTGCGTGTTGTTGATGTTGTAGTCGTTGTCGAGAGTGTGGTTTTCGTAGTGCGAGTAATTGTTGACCTGGGTGTGGTTGTTGATGTGGATATCCGAATCGTTGTTGTAGAAGCCGACGCCGCCGCCCCACGAGTGTCCGTAGTGACCGCCCCAGCCCCAGCCGAGGCCCCAGCCCCAGCCCGGCCCCGTGTTCAGCATGTTGCCCATCAGGAGGCCCGTGGCAAAGCCGTCCATGTGCGAGCCGCCGCGGCCGCGGTCGTGGTCGTGGATCACCACCGTCGTGTTGTTGGGCGCTAGCGGGTGCGTGGACGGTTGCTGCATCGGAGCTGTTCGCGCTCCGATCGGATTGTTGTTGTAATGGCGGCTCTCCGAATATGGCGGCGGCGGAGCTGGAGGAAACAAAACGAATGAGTTGTGTTTTCAGCAGTTTTCAAAGGAAACAATATGAATGCCTAATATAGTTTATTAAAAAAATTAAATTGTTGTATTTATGATATTGTAATTGTTGAGCTAATTTTTATTGTTGACAGTGCAATGCTTCACGGCCCCAGCTTTCCTCTCCTATGTCATTAGTTCTAATTTGCTTCCCATTTCAAATTTTCCTTTGTTCTTCAGCGTGTGTAATC
The DNA here is from genome assembly GCA_034683725.1 of Strigamia crassipes. Lineage (NCBI taxonomy): Eukaryota > Metazoa > Arthropoda > Chilopoda > Geophilomorpha > Linotaeniidae > Strigamia > Strigamia crassipes. The sequence goes on along the minus strand of JAQFXT010000709.1, from coordinate 20,713 downwards.
AAAGATCCAGCTTAAACCTGAAACTGGGTCAAGGATCAGCTAAATTTGTTAACTGGTGACGTCGTCGTAACAGCATTTTAGACATTTTAGGCAATTAGTATTGTAGCATTTTGTAATTTTAACATCATAAACATAACAATTCACCTTTTTGTTAACGAGTTTAGGGTTATTATATTGTTTACTTTCAGAATTTGACCTTTAAAAGAATTTTAAATTGGTATTTACGTAAATATCCTTGGGGCATAGGAGGTGGTGGTGCCACTTTATACTGTGTGTTGTTGGTTTGGTCCTGGTCCTGGTCCTGTCCACTCATCGGTGATGCTGTTGGTGGAAATGGTGGTGGAGGCAGCTGGAAAAAAAGATTATTTTTTTTCGGGAATAATTTATTAAGGGTGCCGGATGGACCAGTTTTCAGCATCCCGATCTGGTGGTCCAAAAGAGTAAAGTAAGAACAGCTTGAGGTAGTTGGCTTAGTGGCGCACATCACTCTATATCGTAATTACTGGTTTATTTTATTCCTACTGTTTAATTCTTGGTGGGGGAGGGGGGGGAAACGACACAGCCCGAACTCTGAGAAGAGACGAGCCGGGAGTCGCGTCCAGATCCCGTTTGCATATTGGCAGAACCTACTCGATTTCGGCAGCCGGAGTAACTAATCCATCAACAGATCAAAAATCACCATAATGTTATTGCTCGGTTAAGTTTAGGTTTAGGTTAGGTTAGGTTAGGTTTTTCTGGGTCTTTTTTGGTCCCCTGCAAACCTAACCTTAACCGTTTTTTAATACTAGACAACGTTATAGTGTTTTTTGGACTATTGACGGATTAGTTACTCCGGCTGCCGAAATCGGGTAAGTTCTGCCAATATGCATCCCGTTTGCCGGACGGGTGCTCTACCACTTAAGCTAACCGGGACTCCAACAGAATTAGGCACTGTAGCGTACTAGTATTATATTTTTCCACCGTACCAGACTTGTCCTTAAGCGAATATAAATCTCATCAAACTCTCCACTTCAACCATGAGGAATGTTAATAATAATAACTTCTTTATAGCAAGAATTCAAAATATAAATATCCAGAGTCTAAAAATCAGTGTTAAAATGTGTGCTGAAGCCAAGAAAAATGTAATTGCAACTGCAAAATTAAGAATGTGCACTAAGAAAGCAACAATGACCGACCACTGATGGCTAGCAATGTGTTGTAGTGTAACTAGCCATGGCCATGACTGTGGGAAGGTTAATAAATGAGATGATTGAGCATCCACACCATGTTTTTTGATTATTTTTTTAAGCCTATTGTAACATAAAACTCATTAACTTCACCTTTAAGAACCTTAATGAGTTTATCAAATGCACTTGTTTGCCATTTTTTGTGCTTGAATTTTCTCCATTATTATTACACAGTTTAGAGGTTTTTCATGGCCACTTGTTTCTCACTTGCACCTCCATTGAGCTGATACAGATTAAGCCATGCTGGCCTAATATTACTTTTTCAAAGTGATAATAAAACTAAAGATGAGATTAAAAACTTGGGGCTAAGCTCACTGGTAAACTCATAATCAACAGGTTATTACCTAAATCCTATCCATTTGCTATTTGATGACACAAATAAGAAATTAGTGCTTAATGAGGAATGACCATAAAGCTATTATTTGTAATTTGTTTACAATAGTATAAACATAACTACCAGTTAACAACGTGGTGCTAAAATTGGTTCCACAAATTTATCACTCTCAATGCATTGTGCAATGCCAAGGTGTAACAAAAGCTACTAGAGAAAGAATAGTGATTGGCTAATAAAACCGAAAGATGATTGGTTCGAGAAGATAGCCAATCGAAATTCTGTTAAATCTTGAAGATTTCAGGATTTTTGGTAGATTTTCTTGAATGATTTTACTCGATTATGCGAGACAATTTGTAAGATTTTATGTATTTTCAAATATTTGAGAATTTTAGGGATTTGGTATAGATTTAAAGATTTCAGGGAATTGCTATGGATTTGAAGATTTCAGAGATTTGCTATGGATTTAGAGATTTCAAGCGGATTTCGTTCCAAGATTTTGCTTAATTTTATGATATTTTTTCAAAGAATAGTCAATGCTGAAAATCTCGTATGGGCTAAAATTTTGGATTTTGGATTTCAAAATCAGTAAAATCTCATAAATTCCTAAAAATCCCAAAAATCCCAAAAATCTTATAAATAGTCCTGGAAATTGTAGCAAAATCAAGCAAATTCTTTAAAGAAATTCCACTAAAATCCTGAAATCTTCAAATCAACAGCAAATCTCTGGAATCTTTAGCAAATCTTCAAAATCTCTAAAATCTCCAAAACCTTAAAAATTCATAATTGATTAAAACCTTTGAAGAAATCTCCGTGGCTGAAATCTCCGTGGCTGAAATCCTAAGAAATTCACCTGAAATACTGAGAAATCCACTCAAAATCCTGAGAAATCTTATTAAAATCCTAAAAAAACCCACCTGAAATCCTGAGAGATTTCAAAATCTCGTACGTGACCATGGTGGAAAGAATAGATGACTGCACGTCTATTGTTCTTGCAATAAGAACGTGACTCTGTTTCTGTCACCTAGTTCATATTTTGGCCACATGAGCACAACAGTCACGCTGGCTTGTAATAACATGATATCAAGTGTTAAAATATAATTTCAATGCATTTTTTATACAGTTTGTCTTTTCCACCATGTACGTGACTTTTGCGCCAATTCCGAGACAATTTATAAAATTTCTCGATTTTCTGGATTTCATGCGTTCCAAAATAAAAAATTTCAACCCACAGAGATCTCCAGCATTAACCCTCCAAGATACATGCCCATACTCATTTGGGTGCACCTCTTTTCCTGATCAGAAAAACTTTGTTTTCATTAAGCTCAAAATTTATGACTTTGTTTGTACAATTACAAAGTTCATCTCCAAAAAAATATGGAGTGTATTATACATTATTTATTTAATTATTCAACATTGAAATTTCTGCCCTTTAGTAATCCCAGCATTAGTTTAAATTGACTTCTCCAAATTTTAGCAAAAAACGCTTCTGCTTAGTACTTCCAGCAATGTTTCACACCGCCGCCAGAGTGCGTTACTACCAAACATTTTTTATTTTTGACTCAATAGCATCAAAAATTGAAAAAATAACTACTTTTTCTTTAGAAAATTAAAAAACAAAATATACGAATAGATAGAGAATTAAATTCTGAACAAGATGATATTGATTTCAAAATTTGATAAAGTATTTATCACTGAAAACGAAATAAATTTAAGAAAAAGCGGTCAATCTGGTATCCATTAAATTTTCAGTTGGCGCTGCTGTTTCGCAACAGCAACGCCAACTGCAACAACTCTAAAAAAATAAACAAAAGCGCTTTTGCTTCGATCCTCCCAGATTTAAATATTGTGCATCCAAAGTGTCGTCTCTATACAATTTCATCTTATAATTTCACTCGATTCCAAACTTCACATCCACGTCTCAATCATTAAAAACTGTCACTCCTACCTATTAAATAAAAACAAATAACAATCTCCTTTACCAACATCTCCCACTTGTCACCTCCATTCCCTCCACCTCCTTCTTAACCACTTTTCCATCAATTTATATTCAATTTTCCAATTCATTTTTTTCAAATCACTAGATAAAAGAGAATGTGAAAACAGCCCAAAGGGGGCTCATCCACTCAATGCACCCGTGGCGTTTTCATTTTGCTTTCCAATTCAAAATTCAGAATTAGTCTCCGGAGTCCCCCATGCTTAATCCAATTGAATCCCGTCTACATCTCCTGACATAAAAATCAAAAAAAATCCCAACCCACCATCATCGAAAAACTCAAACAAAATGGGCACAAATAGAAATTCTTCTCTCGCACTTCCAAATTCCAAATTACCTGTCAGCTCGAACCCAAAACTCGACAAGTTTTCAAGCAAAAATAAATAACTGACAAAAATAAGTAAAAGTTTGCAAAGAAGAAGAAGAAGAAGAAGAAGAAGAGGAGCGATAAAAGCAGAGGTCGTCGAGGCTGCGAATCAATCAAGGACCCCGCTTCTTTTAAGCGTCGCTATCACGTCCTTGGTGACTCCTCGCCACCCCTGACAACGACGCCTCGTAGCCATGGTCGCGGGCGGGACGCGAGGGAATCGAGGGCGGACGCTGTGGTTTGATTGGATTTTTCGATCACTGCCGCAAGACGCAGGTCGACCATGGAGACGACAACATTCATCATCAACTCACCGTATTACTAATGGCCGTCATCCAGTCACTGAAAAAATAGAAAAAAGAAGAAGAAAAATTATAAAATGAATGATTGAACGCACGCAACGCACCTCCCATCTCCCGGGCATTACAACAGCGCTTTGTTGCCTAATTTGACCACATACGGCGATATCCAATGAAAATATCCAATTCATGAAGACAAAGTCACTTTCTTTCCTTTCCTTTCCTTTCTTTTCCTCTACGAGACAAAGATGACGCTTTTTACGTCAGCTTTGGAAAGTGACTTTCAAGAAAGTAAATCGAGGCTTACTTTTTTTGACTTTCTTCGTCATTTTTAAGTGACTCGCATGTAGCGTGCTCAGATACCTCTGGTCCAAAATTAGGACATTTGAAAAAAATGGCACTTTTCAAAATAACGTTTATTACTACAATAAAACATCAAATTCAAACACTACACTATGTATCTGAAAATGAAGCGATTGAATTGAAAAATAAACTAAAACACACTGATGTGTTTATTTATCTAGTTTACAGTAAGTAAGTAACTGAGTACAACGTACTTTATTTAACATTCAGTTTGATTATCTTAAATTTTTTAAAAAGTTCAGGACAAATCAGGGCGGGAACCCGAATTTCAGGACAAAACCAGGACATCTGAGCACCCTACTCGCATGCGCACATGACACACGAGTCGAGTTAGATCGGCCGCCATGACAGTTAAGTAACCAATGGGTGCGTTCATTCCACAGTCACTTTTTTAAAAGAAAGGAAAGCAAAAGTCACTCCTTTTTTCATCAATTGAACACACCTATTTAACTGACACAACAACATTATTACCATTGTTGTATAGTTGTATCGTTACACAAATAAACTATACTAATTAAATTGGTAATGGTGGTTTAATAATCCACTGCACGTGCAGCTACGATGATGAACAATACACGAGTGAGTCGTTTACCTCTTACATTCTAGTTTACACAACCCCCACCAGGGGAGAGGTATTTACATACATTAATATATAAGTAATGTTACAATTTGCCACTAGATGGCTTCTACTAGATGATATGAAATACACTACAATTATATTAATTGCAAGTTGTAGGGAACCCATCTGTAGCAGACAGAATCCTTGCAATTAATATCTATCTAACGTCTATCTCCTCCAAAACCGGTCGACAGATTTCAAATCGGAAAAGTAGTATTGTTAACAGTTTCCACACGTTTGTATAAATGACCCGAGATGGCGTTAGCACATTCCGCATAACACTAATGCCTGAAGATAAACCTAACGATAAGAGTGAAAGAAATAAAACCATCAGCTGATAAAATACTACGCAACAAATTAACACCAAAGAAGTTGCAATTAAAATAAACAAAATATAATTAGTATTTGCTCTAATTAAAAAAAATCTAATTAGTAATTACCCCGCGGACTAATGGAGACCCGCGTACAAAATACAAAATGGGTCGGTTTGAAATGTTATTTTTCTTGATTTACGTACATGGACGAAACAACGCACTAAAATGCTGCTTTTAAGTGAAATAATTGATACTTTGTGGAAAAATTGGTATTTTAAGACAAAAATTGATTTATTCGATACAAAAATAAATTTGTTTATAAGTTGTCGAACAGATTGATGTACACTGCCAAAAAATCCCTCAACTAAAAAAATAGTGGAGAGCGACGACCGAGGTTATACTGTGCCGAGTAACCACACTGAAAAAAAAATAAAGAAACAGACAAATAAATGGAAAATGGAGCAGAGGGTAATCAATAAAAGAGATAGTAAACTTAAAGATAAAAAAAAAAAAAAAAAAAAAAAAAACTTAAAAAAAAAAAAAAGATACCATAAAAATTGTTAAACCTCATAAAACAGCTGCACGAGGTTATAAAAAAACATACATGCAGATAAAAGCAGCGAAAAATTATTCAAAGACCTAAAGGTGAGGCTGAAGCGAGTAAATCACCCATAAATCATTTCTAGGCTTATTTACACACGAGGCCCACTGCCCTTTGTGTAGAGCCATCTTGGAGCTCAACACTTGTGATTAAAATTGAATTATCTTGGCTCGGGATTCATCTTGTTTCCATCCCCAGAGAAAACGAGATAGAGGCGCGAAGAGAATCTCCATTGCCATTGCGTGTGTGGGGCAATTAACGAAACAGCAGATCGGCGCTTGTTTACGTTACACGGGAGGTCAATAACACGCGCGTCAAGTGCAAATTCAATTTGTCAGTCTCAGCATTTTTCTATAATGTTTAAATTAAACTTCATTCGCAGTCGCGGTGCAACAGTCACAAAGGGGCGATCGCTATTGTTCGACTTTGAGTGTGCGAGCGCAACCCGGCCACTCTGCAACTGGCAATCAAATTAAACTCGCTCATTTCCTGCTTTGATCCCAACGCGACGAGCATGCGCATTAATTAGCACTTCATTTGAGCGCAGAGTCTCGTGCAGTGCAAAACATGCCACATCACCACATCACCACCTCGCCATTTGTTCCTTGTTATGTGCCACCGCAAAGTGGAGAACGCCATCCACAAGTTATCATACACATATTTTCATACACTTCTGGCGTTGATCTTATCTTGACCAAAAATGTCCACTAATAACGTAATCTTTGAGGGAAAAGTGGTATGGTGTACCGGAAGTGACGTATTCTTCATCAATTTTTCATAAACCGATTTTGTATAAATAGGTTCAACTTCAACGCATTGTTTGTTATTTTATTTATTTATTTAACACTAAAAAAGAAGTACATTGTGTTGAGATGATGTATATAGATCAAATTACAGAATCGTTTTGCGTGCTCTGGTGGCAATTTTGTGCACTACGTGGTAGGCAACGAGTAAACGGCGTATTACGCTGCCTACTAGTTGTGCTGCTTTTGGGTGTCACAAAATTTATTTACTGGTATATGTTTATTTATTAAACGATCGAATCAAAAACTGCAATCAAAATATACTAGCGCAACGTGTTTGTTGCCTACCACGGTCTGTGCATGCGCGAAAAGGCCCGGATGAAAACAACAACAGTAATTTAGTCTATTGTAGAACTGATGGATAGTGGTAAGAATTTCCATTCATCAAAGGCGCTTGCTTGTTAACGCTGAAGCAATAACGCATGCATGTGAACTTAGTTTTATGGTTTGCGCATTAACGCTAAAGCAACAACGCATGCAAGGGAACTTTCCTTTAAAAATAGGTGCGTTCAAAGTTTCTATTTTTATCGTTTTCGGTTTTATTATAAACAGAATGGACACCAAAAACAGCCATAAACCATCATTAAAAACTGCAAAAGCAAAAACAACGTCTGGAATCATTTATCAAATGATTTACACCAGGTTTTGAATTTTTACTACCAAATTCAAACTGGCTGCCTGTATCATACTATTCCCACATTCCTAATTAACAATAGAATCATGACAATGCACCCAGTGGCGTAGCAAGGGGGGGCGGTCCGCCCCGGGCGGCACTTTTTTGGGGGCGGCACTTTATCTCGATTTTCTGCAAAATTTTCTGCAAAATTTTTGAAAAATTTAGAAAAATTTGGAAAATTTTGCAAAAATTAGCAAAATTTTGCAAAAATTAGCAAGATTTTGCAAAAATAAGCAAAATTATGCAAAAATTAGCAAAATTTTGCCAATTTTTACAAAATTTTGCAGGATTTTTTGCCAAAATTTTTAGAGAGGGCGGCAAAAGGTCTAGCTACGCCACTGAATGCACCTAATTAACAATAGAATCATGACAGTCCACCTAATTAACAATAGAATCATGACAGTGCACCTAATTAACAATAGAATCATAACAGTGCACCTAATTAACAATAGAATCATGACAGTGCACCTAATTAACAATAGAATCATGACAGTGCACCTAATTAACAATAGAATCATGACAGTGAACCTAATTAACAATAGAATCATGACAGTGCACGATTTCACATAGTTTCTATCTCAAACACAACATTAATAATAATAATGCTAAAATAAAGTAAATAAACAACAAAAGTAAATTACAACATGGCGCCGAAATATTGCTGCTTTATCTCCTTTGCGTGCAACGAGCTTGACAATGCGCAAAACGGGATGCGCAGTTTGAATCCGGCTTCAAGATACCAAACGCAAACTATAGTTTACAATAGAATTTAAAATTCTGTGAACTTCACAAGGCGCTTTTATCTTAAAATTAAATCTATACCTTCATTATTAATATTTATCATCACAATTTATCAAAAACATGAAGCAAAAGAACACAAAAGAGCACAAAAGTGCACAATACCCCAGGAACAGGCCTGTTGTAACAAATCTCCTCCCTTATTAGTCATTCCCTGTCCATAACTCTCTGAAAAAAATCAACCACGTGACTGATGACCCTTTTTTCCCTCACTCCATAACAATGTCTACCAAGGTTATGTTAATATAGGATAATAGCTAAGTACATGGCTTGATAATGTACCGGAATGGCACTACTTTCCATTTGGTACCCAGTACAATGTACCAGAACTGGACTATTTTTCATTTGGTACCTGGGACAATGTACCGAACCACGCTAACTTTTATTTGGTACCCCGTACAATGTACCTAAACCGCATTATTTTTCGTTTGGTAATGTCATGCCACGTACCCTCGTGACAAAACCCAACAACCCAAGTGCATTACATTTCCGTTTGGAAAAGGTACGAAGCATTATAAAATGTTTTTCAAAGTATAATGTAATAGAAGTTTCTATCCCCATAACATAAATGGATCTTGTCGAGGCAAAAGAGGACGGATCGAAGTAAAATGCATGAAACGCGCGTCCTCAATTGCAAATGATTCTGTTTACGACCACAACCAGCATCAGACTTTGCCTCATCCTCGTTACCGCTTAATAGATATCATATCACCAGTGGCATTACAGGGGAACAGAAAAACATCAACAAATACCACCTCAGTTAACACTTGCGCACATGTATTTCAAATTTCTAAATCTCACATTAATCCTTGTAATTAACCGATTTTTATTGGGATAATGGTCGATTTTTAGTCAACCACTTTCATTATCACTCCACTACCATCGAGTGGCATTAACACCGCTGAGAATTAGAAAAGCCTGGATTTATTTGCGGTTTGGCGGTGCTCTTTGATTTTTTCTCTTTCACCAAAGCTTTTTCGTGTGTGCAGATTGGATGGCATGAAAACAAACAAGGCCCATTTTTAATGTCCTGTTTTTTTGTTTTGTTTTGTGTTGGATTTGTGATGAGTAGTTGTGTATAAAATGTAGTGAATTGCTGCGTGCTTGTAGATGACTGATAAATATCGAATGATTTAAGGGGACGTGAAATAAGGGACAACGTGTTACGTTTTAGCGTAACACCGTTACAGATTTGTTACGATCTTAACGGGTTGGACCAGGTGGAAGCCCTCAGTTGAAAATGAATCTTCTAGATAGTTATTGCACGTATGTTGTCTTAAACATCTATTTGTTGACATATTAAAGAATACGCAAAAATGGTTTTATACCCAAAACGTTTTCGACCATTGCTGGACTTCCTCAGTGGGTGTTTGAGCATGTCTAAAACTAACCATAGTAATAAACGTATGTTGTCGCAGTTCTTTGATTATCATTCCTAGTGATGATTGAATAACTTTATTTAAAAAATTACATTTGTCAAAAAATATTTTACATGTCACACAGTCTAAGATCGTTACAGGAGCGCTTTGTTATTTGCGTCTTGGGTGCTATTACCCCTTTACTGTCTTACTGCTTCATTTCTCTCCCGCAATGCAACTTGGTCTTGCATTACTGTTAATTCTCACTGCAAATACGAACACTTTAAAAATACTCAGTAAACAGAAATCTGTCTAGCCCTTAAGGCAAATACTCCTTAACTAGGTTTTGTCTGGCTTCTGTTCTTGGTTCAAATGCAGGGCTGGATCCATCAAGAAAGTAGTCCCACGGGATGCTCCTTACATGTCCTCGCACTCTGAACATGCTTTCAGACTTTGGGGTCATGACTGGGTTAGGTCAAACTCAATCCATCAATCTCAATGTTGGTAAAGTTAGGATGAGTCAGACCACGGTGCAAGTTAGTGACCTTGCATCACATTTGGCGTAAGTTAATTTAGACTAAAATGACTACTACAAAACTTTACACCTAGCAGTGTCATTCTTAAAAATAAAACATCTTGTCTGGTAGTTAAGCAACAAAGATTTAATAAAATCATTTTCAAGGATCCGTATTTACATTTAGTATCTACTGTATAGTGACAGTAATACGTACAATATAGGTACACTGTAATTACTAACAAAATTTAATTGTACCTTTTTCAAGATATTTATTTTTCGAAAAGTTTATTTATTTCTTATAAAAATTAAATGATAGCCTTATAGTTGTGGGTAGGCCCCCTTTGTCTCCTGACAACCAATATTTTTAGACTCAGTCTGCCACTGCATTGTACAAAGCAAGTCTTGGGTAAGTGAGAAGAAGTTGACTGAAGCGGTCCCTCAAGAAATGTGTACCTAATCAGTGAGATAGCAAGTAATCTCTCGAGATACAGCATTACTGGCCAAGGAATTGCACTGCATCCAATGCAAGTATTAGAATTCCAATTCAGAAAACCCGAATATAGCCATTCTTCCAATAAAGCAATCCGGGATGCTAGATTGCAAACCCAATTTAATCAAGTCATAAAATCAACTTGGATTTCTGAGATGGACATTTGTCCATGCATTTGAAATGTAATAGCAAAACTCACCAACATTCTCTTTAAGGGTCTTGGCAACCATCTGCCTAACGTACCTCTTTACCTTGGCACCATCTCTGGCTCCCATGTACTATTTCCCCTCTAAAAAGAATCCTTTTGGCACCATACACAGAGCCAGATTAAACCCTGTGAAGGTCCCAAGGCAGTCAAAATCACGAGACCTACCTCACAAATAATCTCCTAATTCGTGACCCACTAACTCACAGAAAGCTTCGTTTACAGAGTTTTCTTGTACACGCGAGCCCCTAAAAGAAATAGTATTCCAAGACTAATGCCCAGTTTGAATATTCGGTAATCCAGCTCTAAAAACAAGCACATCTGTAATTGACACCAACGCTTCTCAAACTATTTAATGTAGCAGACCAATATTTTGGTCCAAATATGTTACAGACTGGTAACATATTTTGTCCCATGGATTATGGACACATTGCTCTATTAAGCCAATATAATCTTTGCATTTCAACCATAAAGAGCCGGACCAGCAGCTGTCCACGAACCCCACTTTGTAAAGCGCTGGTCTATACCAGGAGTCGGCAACCTTTTGAAACGGAAGAGCCAAAAGTTACAATTTACAAAATTTCCCAGTTTTTAAAGAGCCACTAACATTTTTGTTTCAATATTATGGTATTGAATTGCGCATGGAACTGGAGAGCCGCATCTTGACATCGAAAGAGCCGCAGGTTTCCGACCCCTGGTCTATACTATCTGAAGACTCTATGCGCAGCAGTGGCGGCGTCAAGTCGATTCGTCTACAGCCAATTCGTTGACCTGACCTAACCTAACCTAACCTATCCTAACCTAACTTAACCTAACCTGACCTAACCTAAGCTGCATGCTAGGTGTTAGTCGACAAATTGGTGAGTCGACGAAACGGCATCGACAAATTGTCCAAACACCGCACTAACGAATCTAAACTTATTGGGGCCCTGAAGCTAGGGGGCCCCTCAACATACTTAGCAGGCCCTTCAATATACTTAGTGGGCCCCTCAACCACGCCCTCAACAGACTTAGCTTACATATATATATACAAATTTTTCCCTGAGGCGCCTATTTGTGTTGAGAGCCCTGAGGCCCCTATTTGTGGTTGAGAGCCCTGAGGCCCCTATTTGTGTTGAGAGTCCTGAGGCCCCTATTTGTGTTGAGAGCCCTGAGGCTTAAGCCTCATTTGCCTCATAGTAGATCCACCCCTGAAGCGCAGTGTGACTTGGAGGCCCCAGAGGCGGGTTTATGGTCTAGAGGCCCTAGTACATTGCTCAATAGTGCATATGTTGACAGTGGCATTTTAACTCCTTTACGGCCCCTATTTTAAATAATACAATTTTTGTCTACATAACTGGAGCGTGTGGGCCCCTCACATATATTCTAAATTAAAATACATTTTTACAATGCACAGTAAAATGTTTTTAAAAAGTTTGAACCCTCAAAAAAATACCCAGGCTTTTCAGGCCCCTTTCCGGGCCTCGCGATAAAATGCAACCGGTTTTTAGCTATGTAATAGCGCTGCCTCATTTGCTTGTGTGCAATAAAGGAATCTACAGATTAAAGTTGGCATCAAGATTCTGAGCGCAGACCATAGTGTCTCCAGTAATTCTTTCAAGGTGCTGCTGATGACAACACAATTAAGCATGCTCAGTCAAAATATGCAAGCTGCAACTGCCTGGTGTTTTGAGATGGCATTTTGTCAAATACAATTGGAGTAGTGCCAAAAACAAACACATTTTTTGCAGAATGCACAGTCGCCTTGCGTAAAACCCCCAAAATTGCAAATTCAACGTCTAAAACTATAAGAAAAAAATCCCACGGCTAAATGTACCTTTTTTTTTAAAACAACAAAAAAAATTAAAATCTTCACGACCACCTGCGATAATTAAACCAAAAGCAGTGGTTACTCGCCTAATGGCTGAACAAGATTGATGAGAAGCAGAAAGTGCCTGAATATTTAATGATCGCGCGCCCACTTAACTGCATCCCAGATTTGCCATGAAAATCGAGTCTTTTGGGAACCAAAACACAAACAAACTGCAATAAACAAAGACAGTTTGAAGTGAGAATGGTGGTTCCAACATTTGTGAAAAATGACCCAAAATTGTAAAAAAAAAAAAAATCAAATTTGAAGAAAAAAAAAAACCATATGGCCCAAATTTATAAAAAAAAAAAAAAATTAAATTTGTATATAAAAGAAATGGCTCAAATTTGTATAAAAGAAAAATGGCTCATAGATTTGGCCTCAAAATGCAATCTGATTTTTAGGGCCCCCTCAATACATTTAATTTTTTAAGAATTTGAAACAAAAATGTAATACTAGAGGCTCTGGCAATACCAAAACCCTCTGCGCCTGTGCAGTGAACCACCACTGCCTAATATTTAACAGACCGACTAGGATGTGCAACAATATAGAAATGCACCCTAACACCTTGTTTACACCAAATGAAGACTTAACCTCAACCAGCCTGTGACAATCTCATTTCGTCAAAGAACTTAAAGTGACAATCTCGTTTCGTCAAAGGACTTAAATTACTATTACCAGAGCGCGCAATTTGAACAAATCGAGCCAATTTCAAATTGCAAATGCAACTTGCGCACAATTAGCATTTTATAACCATCCGTAATAAAGTTATAGGAAACCGACAATTTCCTGTAGGAAGAAGTAACGATTTAAGAAGTAAAAGATGATAAAGGTAAATCGGCCATTTTGCCCTATGACGTCATCAAAAGGGGAAATTAAAAATCACGTGACTCCCAAACTCCTTGTACTCCGAGAGTACTCCCGGCATGAGAGTACTCCAAATTATCCCCCGAAGGAAATCCCTCTCATTGGAGAATTAATAATCTCTAACTAATCCGCTTGCTAATATAAATAGCAAGATTTCACCGGAAATAATTGCTTGCTTGCTTACCTTGAATTTGATCTGAACAGACCTGAGATTGTTGAAAATACATCTTGGGCCTTATAGAGATCTTGTGTGAAGGAGATCTTGTGTGGTGGACGTTTTTTGCCCGCCTTCGCCTCAGACAGCGCGTTAAATGTCAATGCGATCTCATCCACACTTTACTTAAATGTAATGGATAATTACGATCTCATTTCGCCTAAGAGTGTAGTCAAAAACTTCCTCTTGTCGACACTAACGAAGAATGGGTTTAAGCAGTCAAGATGGCCAGATATGTGAACAAGAAAAGACAAGATCTCTTCTTTAAGTCATTGGAATGGTCTCCATGACGAGCCCCCACTCCATCTAACTATTTATTCTTACAGAACAAGTTATAAGTATTTATTAGATCGGAATAAATCTAATTTCCAAAGAAAGAACCAGAATCTCTTACCAAATGGTAATGGTATTGTGGCGATGCGGAAAGTTTACCAAAAACTCCTTAATCGTAAAGATTCAAGATGGCAACCAGAAGTGCAAACAATGCAACCACGTGGACCCAAAAAATAGCCAGGAACCGATAAAACAACAATCGGAGATGCAAAACCCATCACAAGGAATTACAACAACCCCAACGCAAACACTGATCGATTGATGTCGTAATTATTATTGAAAGCTTGCTTGTTTTATTTGCTTATTTGTTTAAAGTAAAGAACTTCAAGTTCTTATTGTTAACCATTTGACAATTAGCCATTTGTCGGTATAGTACATGTTTAGAATCGATTATATTATATTGCTGAGGATAATCCGTGCCTGAATTAACCCTCTTAAACCAATAAATTGTGCGTATGTTTTGCTAACTTTTGTCCTATTAAATTATCTCATCAAACACTTATGCAAACCCAATCTTTCAGCTTTTGGTTTAAAACATCTAGTTGAGACTTTGGTCTTGCAAACTTAACCCCCTGATGTGGTATTTCCCCGAAATACCCAACCCAGGTCGACATCGTCACAAGCCTATGTTAACTTGGGAAGATTTTGGCTACAAAATGATTAGGCTAATGTGTTTGCATCTAGTTCATTCAACTAGCTTTGCACCATCTGGTTTGTTAGATATGTGGTTAAGAGTCTTAAATTATATAATTTCATATTACGAGTTATGTGTTTATTATTCTGTATATTGGTTTTTATAAATGGCTGACAGGTTAGACAGTATGTATGTTCTTATCTGTGTGGTTTAATTCCTGTTCATCATTCTTTTGGATAACATTCTACTGTGCTACAGACTGCTAACATAATTTAGATGTAATGGCGAAGAAACATCAAAGAAACGATATGTCGAAAAACTGATACATCGAACAAGAAATCCTGAATTCCGTAAAGAATTACAAATTCAAATGTCGAAGAAATGACCATTGGAGAAGTGATTTGACTGTTTTTAAACTAGATAATTTTAGGCTGCATACGTTTGCACCACTATTCAGGACTAGATTGAAATGTTAGGCTAGCCCAAATATCCTGGTAGTAACACGTTATTATAGTATGTTAGAAACGACACAAGCGCCCACATCTATTTCGAAGAATACTGTATACCAGTGCTACTCAAAGTGGGGTCCGCAAACCAGTGCTGGTCCGCAAGCCAGTGACTACTAATCCGCGAATAAGTTTGGTTCATTAGCATCAGGTTGTTTTAGAAATAAATAATTACTTAGGCAAAGCCCCAGTATAACAGCGCTGTTGTGTTCAGCTGATTTAGACCCGATACATTGTATTTGACTAATTTTCACACGTTTTTGCCGTTTTAACTTGTTTTAGACAGTTTTGTTACATTTCCATTAATATTTTCTTATTTTTTACTCGTTTTAAACAGTTTTTGCACGTTTTAGACAGTCTTGAATGGGTTAAAACAGGTAGAAAATGAGAAAGTATTGATGATAATGTATCAAAACTGTCTAAAATGGCAAAACGTGTTAAAATTAGAGAACCAACAAATGAAAAAACTAGTAAAAAAAAAATAAACAGGCCCATCTTTCGCAATAAAGTTTAAGTTTTTTTTACTGAAATGTTACTTTAGTTGTAGTTCCATAAAAATTTCACTGCGACTGAATATGTTACTGGTCCGCAACGCATCGGGACAAAAAAAATACCGGTTCGTGACATGACATACTTTGAGAAGCACCTGCTGCATACCGTATATCTTCGAATTCCACACCCGGCCCCCAATTTTTTGTATGTTTTTGCAACGTTTTGCAAACATTTCATCAAAAAGGTTGAAAATATTGCAAAAACGGCTCTAACTGCGCATCCGCCGCAAGCAATTAAAAGTCCCCGTGCTAATTACAAAAATAATTTACCCCCGCGCGCAAATCGAAGATATACGGCATCTGCCCAAATTCCAAAAACTCAATATTTCCCCCCCTTCTTTTATCCCGTAAAAAAATCCCTTCATTATCAAATTATTTTTCTCCCTTTCCATAAAGTGCCTACTTAAATCCTCGTTTCAGTCCTTTCGAATATCGATTTCGTTTCACCTTGCAATTTCTTAAAGAAAAAGAAAAAAAGAAAAAAATTGACGATTTGAAGCGTGCGCGCGCACACACACTTCATTTTTCCTTATCGGTCCATTTGAAAGATTTCTTTCTTGTTGCAGAAAAAAAAGAATTCATTTCAATTCCGCGATTCGACTTCCGTTTTAATTTAAACCATTTTAGAAAGAAAGGGGAATTATTACTCACCTCAAGTCACTCTCGTCTCGGCACAAAAACCAATGAACTTTATCTTTGTTCTTGGAACCGAAGGCGAGAAGTGTGGCCTGAGTGCGGCCAGGGGGCAGTTCTGGTCTGTTGGGAATCCTCGACGTCCATTGTGCGATGGCGATCAGATGAGGTGCTTCGCGAATCACGATTCCGCCATCCGGTTCGAGTCGATCTCGTTCGCGGAACCAGGCTATTGTGGAGTCGCTGTACAGCACAACGTACTCCTCTCGCCAATCCTTGCCGAAAAGACGCTCTGTGTAATAATAAAAAAAAGAGATATAAAATAAAAAATATATAAAAAAAAAATAAAAAAGTTTGGTGGGATTTGAGAAAAAACGTTAGTTGGTTGACTATTACCATGATGTGACGTTGACAAATGAAGGAAAACGTGTGCTGCATTCACACAGAACTAAATCGAGCAACTTTTCAACATTATCGGAGAGATATAAAGTAGTAGCGATATTTTCAGCAGGTCGTTCAAACTTACTGTATTTTTTTTTTTTTTTTTTTTAGTGTTTTTATAAACAGAATAAACACCAAAAACAGCCATAAACCGTTACCGATTACCGCAATAACTAAAACCACAACTACAGCAGTTTATGTGGACCCAGATCAGGTGGTGTCCGTTCATTTATTCGCCAGGAATGAATTGTATTTTGGTCGCATGAGTTTAGTTTACCGTATTTCTCCAAATAAGAGCCGCCCTCGAATAACAGCCGCGGCTATAATTCGAGGTCGACTTCAATTTTACTGTTTTAAAGAAAAAATTTGGCATTTTTTCTTCACAAATATAGTTTTCATGCCATATTTAATGTCCCTACACACGTAGAACAAATGATGTATTTGTTCCATTTGTTTTACGTTATTTTTTTTTACGGCCGATAGCAGCGGTTTTTAATAAGAGCCGCGGCTCTTATTTGAAGAAATACGTTAAGTTACTAATGAAATCAAATCAAATGCCCTCATTGGCTACTACAAATAACGTTTGGTGGACGACCTATTGTCCAATCGGGTGAAAAGTACGACCGCGTCCGCCCGGTTGTGGATGCGCTCTTTCGTGGCACCCTTTGCGCCAGGGTCTTTCCAATCGTGGTCGGCTCCCTGGGAACGATCCCTAAGAAAACCATGGAAGATCTTCAGTCAATGGGGTTGTGTTCGAGCAGGCTGCTGGGGTTCATGAGTCGGGTAGCACTGAACCGGTCAATGAACCGACTTCATGGACGGTTGCTCGTGGTGTACGGTCACCTTACACACCGAAATTTTTCAAGGGCCAGCATGGGACGGACTAATCGACAGCCGTCGGCAGCCGAAAAAAAGATTATCAGCGGAAAGAGCAGAAAAGAGATTAATAAATGGAATTCCATCCTAACAGTGCCTAACAATGCCTAACAAGGGGGGAAAAGCCCCCCTTGACCCCCCCGACCTCACCTTACTAGTTTTTTTTGGGCAGCCGGCTGCCGACGGCTACCGATTAGTCCGCACTGGCCAGCATGCTCATGAAAATATCATAGCCAAATGCCTCGTCATCTAATTAGTGATGCGCATGAATGTGTCCCGAATAAGCGCCCCCTGATGATGTATTGGCAACCATAATCCATATGTCCAACACGATTTTCCTCTGTATGCCGGTAAACTCGGCTTTTCGAGCAGACTTAGGGGCCGCAGTAAGGAAATCTTGCACTTGGGGCCAAAGCCCGCGAAAATTCTAATTTGTGCTTCCCAGCATAAAATGCCGGCACGTTCCAAGCCTCATTGCTTGGTGTGCCCGGGTTGTCACCTCAAGCTTACTGGGGCTCTGAGAGGGGAATTTTATGATTTTTTTTTTTTGGGAAAAATGCCAAATGTTGAAATTTTCACTTTGAGCAGCATGCTGCAGTTGGTAGTGTAATCAGGACTGATGAAAGAAGGGAAGCCGGGACAAATTCCCAGGGCCCTTGGTATTTGCAGTGTCTGGATTGTTATGGTGGAGTGGAGGTTTAGTCTATCTACAAGCAGTTTTTTTTTCTGTCATCGGGCCCGGAATTATTACTTTCTTGGCCCCTGGAATTACTATTTTCCCAAGGCCCTAAATTATTATTTTCTATTGGCCTCAAATTATTGTTTCCCTGGAGCCAGGAATTATTATTTTTCCGGGGCCCAAAATTATTAATTTCTAAAAGCCTGGAATTATTGTTCCCCCGGGGCCCGAAATTATTATTTTCTCGAGACCTGGAGTTATTGTTCACCCGGGGCCCGGAAATATTATTTTCTCAAGGCCCGGAATTATTATTTTCTCGGGACCTGAATTTATTGTTCCTCCGGGGCCCGGAATTGTTACTTTCTCAGTGCCCAGATTTATTATTTTTCCGGAGTTCTAAATTATTACTTTTCCGAGGCCTGGAATTAATAGTTTTCTAGGGGCCCGGAATAATTGTTCTCCGGGGCCCAAAATTACTTTCCTGAGGCCCGGAATTATTACTTTCTCGAGACCCGGAATTATTATTTTCTCGAGGCCCGGAATTATTATTTTCTCGAGGCCCGGAATTATTATTTTCTCGAAGCCCGGAATTATTATTTTCACTGGGCCCGGATTCGCTCTCGGCAGCCTTGGAAGTAACACGACAAGTCTAGCGAGCTAAGCTCGGCAGCATCTCGAACTTTCACGTTCGCTGATATCTCATCTCGCGTCACCAAAAAGCCCAAATCTCCAAATCTAAACTGTAAAATTCCCTGAAATTTGCGGAACATATTTACAATAGTCCCCCCTAACATCCCTCCAAGGCACAAACATAAAAAACCATATCAACACAACCTCTAAATACACTTTACTGCACGCAATCGATACATCAATATTGAAACATTAATACAAACGAAACAAAACCCCCATACAAACATAAATACAAATCTCACCAACATACGGAATCCCATTGGTGCTAATTCAACTTTAAAAAAAAAAAAACAATTTGTCGAAAATGAGAAAAATGAAACTCGTTTCTCATGTTTCAGCGAACAACACCAACTGTTGTTCGCTTTAAGGAAGTAAAAAAAAAAATGAGTACAACATACATAATAGTTAGAAATTAATGCGCGTTCAAAATGTGTGGGCGTGCGCCGAGATGCTGTACGCACGCTCCTTCAATTAATGGGAGATGGATGGGATGGCTGTGGAAGGTGGTGCGATGGAAAGGATTAGCCAATCACCCGAAAACGAGCAAGCCCAATCTCAATTTTACACTTGGTGTGTAATCAACGCCACTCAAAACTCACCGTGGACAAAAAAAGAAAGTTTCAATTCACAAATTACACCTTTTAAAAATTGCTTAAAGTTTTATTGGGGAACTGCAGTCGGGTCCCAAGTGCGAGAGCCGTCAACGTAAAGGAAAAAAAATAAACCAATATGGAGTTTGCACAACTCGGTGTTAAATTACAAACTTCCCAGTGATCAACAGTGATAAATACCGGTAGATTAATTTAGAGATTGTTTGTTTGGTTTTTGGGCCTAAAAAAAAGATGTTTTGGGCCTAAAAATGGATGTTTTGGGCTTAAAAATGGATGTTTTGGACCAAATAATGAATGTTTTGAGCCAAAAATGAATGTTTTGAGCCAAAAATGAATGTTTTGAGGCAAAAATGAATGTTTTGAGGCAAAAATGAATGTTTTGAGGCAAAAATGAATGTTTTGGACCAAAAGCTGAATGTTTTGGACCAAAAGCTGAATATTTTGGACCAAAAGCTGAATGTTTTGATTAAAAAACAAATGTTTTGGACCAAAAAATAAATGTTTTGAACCAAAAATAAATGTTTTGGACCAAAAGCTGAATGTTTTGGACCAAAAGCTGAATGTTTTGGACCAAAAAATAAATGTTTTGAGCCAAAAATGAATCTTTAGGGCCAAATGTAAATGTTTTGGACCAAAAATAAATGTTTTGGGCCAAAAAATGAATGATTTGACCAAAAAATAAATGTTTTGGACCAAAAAATGAATGTTTTTGACCAAAAAATTAATGTTTTGAGCCAAAAAATAAATGTTTTAGGCCAGAAAATGAATGTTTTGGCCATTAAACATAACTTTGGTCCTAATAAAACGTATTTTTGGTCCTAATAAAACGTATTTTTGGTCCTAATAAAACGTATTTTTGGTCCTAA
>JAQFXT010000708.1:0-27636 GCA_034683725.1 Strigamia crassipes | reverse complement strand
TCTCTAAAACAAAAAGGGCAAATATCTCTAAAACAAAAAGGGCAAATATCTCTAAAACAAAAAGGGCAAATATCTCTAAAACAAAAAGGGCAAATATCTCTTAAACAAAAAGGGCAAATATCTCTTAAACAAAAAGGGCAAATATCTCTAAAACATAAAGGGCAAATATCTCTAAAACAAAAAGGGCAAATATCTCTAAAACAAAAAGCGCAAATATCTAAAACAAAAAGCGCAAATATCTAAAACAAAAAGCGCAAATATCTAAAACAAAAAGCGCAAATATCTAAAACAAAAGCAAAAAAACAAAAGCAAAAAACCACTTAAAGCGAGGTAAATGCAAATGCAATAAGCTTAACAAACAAAATATTCAAAACGGAAAAAAAACGACGAAACAATCTTACTATAAAATATTAACGCCAACTTAAACGTTGAATAATTAAACAGAGAAAAAGAATAATAACGACAAATTATAACTTACCTAAACGCCATTTGATGCTCGAACTGAAATATGTTTAGATTCGAGAATGAGTGTGTGAGAAACAAAAGCGAAAACTAAAACAATCGAGAAATTTCTACATACCAACGTCTCGTCGATGGCTCGCTGCTTAAATGGAAATGTGGGAAAACACAGATGCACGCTGCTTTTAAGCGTGTTGCAAAAGTGACGCAACACGAATCATACCATGTTGCATAGCTAGTTAATTAGCTTACGAAGCAGAATACGCTGATGGCGAAATCTATCGGCAAAACTTTTAAACGAATGAAAAAAATATCGATTACGATAATTCTTTTTTTTTTAAAAAGCATTTCAATTACATAAAGATTGATATTTCTAATGAAATGCGGGGTTTTGGTCCGTAACTCTGCAACAGTACCATTTTTTCATCCATCGCCTTGCCGTTTTTGCCAAAATTTGCCAAAATTTGCCAAATTAAGTTGCCAAAATTTGCCAAAATTTGCCAAATTAAGTTGCCAAAGGTTGCCAAAATCTAAAAAGTGGTGCAAATGAACTCAAACGATGCGAAATAACGAAAAAAATTGATTTCTGGTGTCGAAATTTGAATATCTGTAACGGTTGCAGAGATATGGGCTAAAAACCGAATTCTCAATCAATTTTTTATCTAAAAAAAACTCGGTTTTTAGCCCATATCTCTTCAACCGTTGCAGTTATGCAAGTTCTGACACCGGAAAAGCGAAAAAGCGAAAACACTAAAACAATCAAGAAACATCTACGCACCAAAGTAATATCGTCGTTCCGCTGCCGAAACTAAAATGGAAAAAAAATTGCGCGCAACTTTTAAAGTCCCGCTCCAAAAGTGACGCAAATGATGATTCCATCTTGCGTAGGAAATTAGCTTGCCCGCACAACGCGGTGATAGCGAAATCTAGCGGCAAAACGTCTAAACAATTGGAAACAAATTTCAATCAATTAACGAAAAGTCGTAAATATATAACCGACAATAATTCACCCGCAAAGATACACGAATTTGTCACTATTTTGATTGATTTCAATGAATTGATTCCAAACCCACTTTTTGACACGACGTGATTTTTGACGCGAGATGGCAGCATTAAACGAGCAACCATTTTTGCGCGCCAATTCGAACGACGTTTGCAAAACATTACGTCACGTTTCTGATTCGTATTTAATTTAATAACATTTGTTTCTGATACTTTGTAATTTGTGTCACTGAAAATCTTACCACCAAAGTGACAATCCGAAATTAAGAAACTACCTAACCTAAATTCTACTACGTATAGTAAAGCTTATTAACTTTTTTTTATTAGCGCAATCGACGATCGTGGAACGTGACACGAATAAAACGGCGTGTCGGGTCTGGGTGTGGGTTTTACGGCAGTGCAGCTACGCGCGGTTTGTGCTCCGAGTGCTACAAATATTCCACACCGCTCGTCGCTGCCCGACTCCGACCGTGCCAGTTTTAAGCCAAACACAGGAGCCCAATATCGGACAAAAAAAGGCCGAGACAAAGAACAGATGTCGGACGTGCCGCAAGAACCTCGGGTTGGTTGGCATTGAATGCAGATGCGGTGGTTTATTCTGCAGTTTGCATCGATATTCTGACAAACACGATTGAACATTTGACTACAGAGAGATGGCAAAGCTCTAGAAATCAGAAGAAAAAAATCCAGTAGTTGTCCGTGAAAAAATTTAGAATTAATAAAAAATTTAAAAAAACTACAAAATTTGATGTGAAATAAAGCAGATTTCTCGGAGTAATTTAGAAAATCTGCTAATTTAGCAGCAACTGCAATCATTACTATGCAAAATTTCAACACGTCCAACAATAAGTGTCTTCTAGTGGCAATAATTTACAGAAGAGTGTTTTTTACTTCATGATCCAGTTCCTAACAACAATATTAAAAAAGAAAAATTAATAAAATTGTATTTTTATCAATATAAAGTCGTCTGTTTGCGACTCAATTTTTAAACAATCCAAATTTGCATATTGACAATGGAAATACAATTCTTTGTGCTGAGACACAACAGCTGCAAGTGTCTGCGGACCATGAATTTCCCCCTTTATATTTCCACATTATGCTCTTCCTTTTCTTTCCTTCGCTTATTTTTTTTGTTATAAATTTTGACACGTGAGAACATTGCGAGCGAATTTCTTTTCGCCCCTTCTATTTACGAAATGATGTCACCTGATCAACCCAACGCACAAACAGAAGAAAAACACCTTTTCTTCTTCTTTCGGTTTCCATTACCGCAGAACTAAAGATGAACGCGCACGTTTCCGAATTAAATAACGAGAATAATTTGCATTAGATTCGATACTTTTCTTTTCTTTTCTCCACAATGGCCATAAATTTGTCGCAGAAGACAGAAGATGCTCAATGCACATTACATTTGATTCCAAATGGGTCATTATTGGAAAACTCATTTTGCGACACAAGACGGACGAAGAAAAATCGAATCGAATCATATCTTATCTGCAAATATTTCCACAAAAATTGCAAATACTAGAAGATGCGGTTTGAAAAGAAAATCGTTCGTTTTTGCTGTTTGCTGATTGATGAGCAAATATTTGCTTTCCCTTTATACACTAAGTTGGTTCGGGGTACGGTTCGGGGTATGGGTCGCTGCGGGATGAATGGCCGTCTCGGGGTCATGTGTCGTTCGTCTCGGGATCGTGATTCGTAGCTCGGGTCGAGAGGCCCTCTTGCACCCTAGGTGCGGCTGCGACCACCCACGCGGGCCTTAGCAGCGTGACACGCGCATCGATTTTAATTTTAAGCCGACCCGCAGCGCCCTCACTAGATTTTCTGCCATCAGAAAAAGAATGTTTTCACGCCTCAATTGGTTCCTGGCTTTCTCCACTACCACCACGCATTCGTTTCATTCATTTCCAGCCAAACGAATGAGAAAAATACTCTAAATCATCACGAAATCAAGTTTTAAATCAAAATTACATTTTTCAAAATTTATTTTTTATTTCTCTTTTTTATTTCTCTCCTCCTCCCCTTAGATATTGTGCACAAAAAGTTTGATTTTGTTGAACATGTGTACTGGCAACGAGCCAATAGTGTCCTGAAAAGTGTATGGGATGGGATGAAGGAGGATTCCTTTCCTTAATGCACAATAGAGGACACTGACGTGATTATCCGCAGATGCGTATTGATTTTCGATTAAACTGGTCCAAAGTTATAGTTGGGAGGCACTTTGTAAACTGTACCCGAAAGGTTATCTGGAATACAAAAGGACAGTGTTTGCCAGATTAAACGATGAGGAATTGGCACATTAAAGTGTCGGATAAGATTCTTCTTTCGAGGAAATAAAAAAAAGAGAAAAACTTGACAGACAGCTGAGTTTGCATGGACGTCGTCTACGTCTGTCAAAAGAAATGTCCTTCACGCAAGAAAAGACAAGACGGAACAGATTTCTGATCCGAATTTATCGATTTCCATTTTTTCTTCCAGTTAGCTCGTGTGTTTCCTATTCATCCTCGAATAAAACGTGTTTTTTTGAATCAACATTTGAATAAAATATACAAACTCGAAACTCCACGTTTTTACACTTTTTACACTTCAATCGAGTCCATATTTTATAATTGTTTTTTATTTGCACGGTTTCCTGAAGTAATAAATAAAAGAGCGATTTGATGGATTAAATAATTACGCTAATGAAATGCAGTCCGTTAAAAGATAAGCAAATGAAAAATGACTTCATTACGTGAATGAATAAATATTCGAGTGTCGAAAAGATTTTCAACGTCACTTTTCTTTTAAAAAAACATAAGATAATTACACTCACAACCATCTTTCTTTTCACGAGGAATATTTTATGAGATAATGAGAGAAAAGGAGAAGAAAGAGAATGACAAATCTGTACTCGCTGATTTTTGCCATAATTGATACGCGGCGCCACATTCAGATCGATATTTCCAGTATTATTACAGGAACGCAACTTGCAACGCTTTTACCGAGCGAACACCGGCAGTAACGTGATAGATAGAGATTAATTGGTCAAAATTGGGTCCCTAGTTCGTCCTAGAATAAAATTGTATCAATTTTTCTAAATTTGCACGTATTTTTATTTGTAAGCCGATAGGGTTCCATTTGTAGCCGAGAAAAGGGTCTATAATTAACGCAATTGGCAAGGTCTTCCGATGACTCTCAAGTTACACGAAACGTCTTGTCAGCGCTCGTGGATGGTGAAATTGGGGCGTCCAGCCGAAATAATGGACTTCCTTTTTGCCATCCTCCCAACCATGGACTAATATATATTTTTTTTATATCCCGTAATTGAACATTGGCAAACTGATATCTGCTAAGTCGAGCATAGATATACGACGGCTTTAATATTTAATCCGTAAACTTTTTCAGCTGCGTGTCGAATAACGTTTAATTAAAATTCCAAACGACAAAGACAATAATATCGAAACGCGATATCTCAGCCAGTTCTAACTGACACGACGTTTTGTTCGAACACAACAAATCGGTGTTGAAAAGAAATAATTATCTTCACATTTTTGACAGCAAATTATCAATTTTCAAACAAAAGCTATTTGTTTTTGTACATTTTTAGCCCGTTTCTCCAATTCTGTATGAAAAATCAAACTGGAACACATATTTCATTAAAGTGTGCAAAAGTCCCCCTTAAAGTTTTTTTCCCAACTTATCGAGAGCGTAAAGTTGAACTGCAACCCCTTTTAATTCAATTTTCCGCTCGGTTAGTCTAGAACCGTTGTTTATTATTATTATATTTAATATTATAAATCTAAGAGTTTTGAAGAAAATACGCTCTAAACCCGTTTCGAAGCGGGTGTTTTCATGGACTTCACATTTACTTAGAGACGTAAATCCGCGCATTAAGTGTAACACACTGTTGTCTAGGGACAAATATATCAGCTGATAACAAAACAGCGTAAACCGTGCAGAAAAAGCGCTGCCATCATTCCCACGCTTCTCTCTTTCTCCTATACTTTATTTTATCTTTGTTTCAACTATTACAGGTGGCTTTCCTATTCAAATGTAAAAAAATAAAAATAAAAAAATAAAAAATACTGCAAAATCCAATGTTTTGTCTTGATAAGAAGAGAGAAGAAA
Organism: Strigamia crassipes; assembly: GCA_034683725.1. Classification (NCBI taxonomy): domain Eukaryota; kingdom Metazoa; phylum Arthropoda; class Chilopoda; order Geophilomorpha; family Linotaeniidae; genus Strigamia; species Strigamia crassipes. Next base: position 22,065 of record JAQFXT010000708.1, on the reverse strand, counting down.
ACCATTGGTAATTTCATGTTGTACGTACACTTTTGCAAAATTCGACCATAAAGAGATAAGAAAAGACGAATAAAAAAAAAACATATGAGGAAATGAAACAAAAACTTAGTGGGTATTCAAGTTGATAATGTTATGCAATTTTTTTTACTCAGTTGTTAGACCGTAAAAGTTTCCCCAATGATTTAGCATCGCTAGTGCTGCAGCTCCACCGACTGTAAATCAACAAATGCCAATAAATAAACTTGATCCTATCAATTTGAAACTGAAACTGCGTTGGAGTATTATTGTGTTTGTGTTTATTTCGCGTAATAGCACGTGAAAAGTGACGTAACAAATCGCGCCGATCTGTTAGTAAATAAATTCTCTTCAAGACGAATTAAAATTGATTGTTTTGACTTAATTCCAATTTTTAACGAATTATTTCGCATTCGAAAGAAAAATGTCGTTTTATTGATGTTCAGAAAGTAGTATTACAAAAACGCGGTCGGTATTAAAATATCAATGTCATTTTTTTCCAGCACATCTTAGTGGCACTCGAGGGCTTCCCAATTTGCCAATCAGAAGGGCTTAACGCTTCTTTCCGATCTATTTTCCCTCGACACTGCAGAAAGGAAGCTGGAAAAAAAAGTGTAACGTAATCTCGAGAGATCCATCGCCTGTGGTCCATCAAACAGCACGCAGAAACGCAGAAACTTTGAAATGGAATTTGATGCTGGTAAAAGTTGATTTAACTTATTGACATTTTTCTTCAAGTTTTAAAATTCAATTTTTTTTTTGTGTAAAATTTAAATTTTTTCAATTTTTTTTTTTTGAGCAGAAATGTCAAGCTTGGAGCTTTTATTTTTAATTTACGCTTTTCTCGCCCTTAAACCTAAAGGCAGAAATAATACCCATCCAATTGGCTCATTTATGTGGCAAAATGGGGTACTTGGTAGAAGGGAAAGCCTGCCATCTAATGGTGAAAATAAATTTTAAAATTTCTCCTTTTAACACTACAATGCGACAGATTTAGTGAATGACCTGTGATAAGATTAACCTAAAGATTGTGAAAAAGGAAATTGGATAACATCCAAGTGTCAATATACTTACCTTGTAATGCAGGGAAAAAAACTAAGGTTTCAGTTTTTAATGAATAGAATTTGTCGTTTGGCTGTGATTGGCAAATGCACACGAAAGTTTGAGCTTTAAAATGAATTTTTTGGGACTTTAGGATTTACAATTAATCGTGATGTGTTTTTTTTTTTTTTTTTTTTTTTTTTTTTTTTTGTTGGAGATGGATAGCGGAAAAATTTTTTAATTTCCTACAACTGCACTTTTGTTTTATCTCAAATGTGTGGAGACGAAACGGGTGGGGAAAAAATGCTCGGTATAAAATTGAATGAGCTGCAATAAGATCCCGTCCCAACCTGCAGGGATAATGAAATTTATTTTTTTTTCTTTTTTGAATTTGCATAAAAGGCAAAAGAATTGATGAATCAAGCTGGGAAGGAAAAAAAGTATTTAAATTTTTATTTTTTTCTAAAATACATAATTTCCAATTATATATACATATCAGATTGAATTCTGGGGAAAATAAATTTGGAAACTGATAGATCTGTTTGAGAGATAAATTAAAAGAGAATAGAATTAAATTGAAGTATTAATTTTTCTTCTTGGAGCGCAAAATCGATGGCAGCATTACAAAATGCTTTATTTGCTCGCGAGAGCTTGTTAGGGCCCAGAGTCAGCGCTGGCCGCTACAATTAGTGGCGCTGAACGTGATGTGAGCTGTGGGGAAAGTGATACTAACTAATCTAACACTAATGGGTGTAAAATGAACAAAGCATAAAATACTAACAAGGACCACAAATCCCTCTAAACTGGCACTGCGAGCTCAAGCCCGTGTTACGGGCCATTTTACCTTAATATCCTGCGTTCTGAGAGCTCTTTGCGACTGCATTTGTCGTAAGCAGCGAATGGGATTAGGATTTATCAAAATAAACTTCCTCGCGTGAAATTTTGTCGTCCGACGGTGTTTGTGTTTTCATGCCGCATGGGGTTGATGCGCTGCCGGCTGCGGGATTTAAACTCCCGTCGAAAAAATTTCATTTTTATTTTTTATTTCGTTTTGGCATTTTGTCATTTTCATTTTTGTTTTGGTTAATTAATACCAAAAGCTTATAACTTTAGTGGAAAAAAAATCTTTAATAATGGCTCGTTAATTAAAACGAGATAAATAAAAAAAAATTCGAGCCTGAAAATGAGGTGCTGAAAGAATACACACTCGACTTATTTTTCATGAGTTTAATGACTTAATCCAAATCCCAGCTGAGAGTCACATACTATATTTAATTCCCTCTTCTTTGTTCTTCCAAAGAAAGGTTCTTTTTTTTCCAACATTTTTTTTCAGGGGGTTTTGTGATGCCAGGTCCAATCAAGTCGTTTTTACTTTGTTTTTTAATTTTCTCGAGATCTTTAAATGTAATCGGCGAATCTGACATGACTGAAAGAAATAATTGAACGGGCTGGTTTGAAACCGAATTATTTGTATCAAAGGCTAATAATAATTTGGCTGATTGATTGAGAACGTGGAACTGTGGGAAAGAGGTTTCGCAAGTGCACCCTCAGCTCCAATCTGATTTCCACTTGAAAGCATAGATGAAAAGCACACAGCGAAATCTAGGAAAATGAAATTTCTCGTTCAGCCACTCGAGCCTGCAACATCTAACAGCATTACGCAATGTATGTATCGAGATATAACCTCGTGTGTTTCCTATCCAAATACCTAGACAGGTTTTTACACTCCAAATTTCAGATGCAAATTTGATGTCATTTTCAGTAGCACTGGGCATGCGCACCAAAATAAATTGCAATTTTAAAGACATTTTTCCAGCATTTCTAATTTTATTGCAGTTTAACAGTTTTAAAACAACTTTTTTTGTTTAAATTGCTGTTTTAGAGAAGGTAAACAAGTCTAGAGGAATTTACGAAGTGCAATCTCTTTTATTGGAGGAAACTCGAAATAAAGTGACGTTAATTCAGTTGGAACTCCCATGTGTAAATAGCTGGTATTTGTATTGCATTTGTGTTTATAAATGTTTAAAAACATTAATTAGAGTAGAAAATGAGCGTTAAATGGCACAGTTTTGTTATTTTTAGGTTAGGTTTTATTTTTCGTTTTATTTTGTTCGGAGAAATAGAGGAAGTTAGTGTGAGGGGAAAAAAGGCTAATGACTGTAGCGTAGTTAATCTTACCCATGGGTAGTCACTGCGGTAAACACCAACATAAGTTCTGTGTGTACAGTGAAGGAAAAGAAGAAAAACAGCAGTCACCTAATTTAACGTGGAATGGCCACGAGTTTTATGTCGGGTTTTATGTATATTAAACGTGTATGTGGAGCACATAAACGGAAGTGGAAATCCTTAGCTACACATGAATATGCGCTTAAGCATTTTGGGCGACGAGTTCTTTGTCGCCACGTGAGCGCTCAGTTGTCATAGCAACAAATCTCTCAGCTGTACGTTTCGAGGATGATGCAAATAGATGAATTTTATCGCATTGGCTATTTTTTTAGTTTTTTTTTATTATTATTAAAAAAAAAAATGAAATAAACTAAACCGAAGCGGATTCTAATTTCAAATTCATGCTAAATTCATCTTGAAGATGCCAGATGAAGAAAATGGAAGAAAAAAAAATTAATTGTGAATAAATTATACATGCGCTCATGTCGTTATTGAAAAAAATATTAAGATCGCTTTACGATGGGTTTTTTTTTTTTTTTTTTTTTTTTTGGTGTTAAGGGAGAATGAAGAAAGGAATCTGTACGCGATTACAGCTATTTGGGATGCAGTAAAAAGAAATAGCGGGGAAAAAGTGAGGTTATTGATTGATTGCTCTAGGGAGAAGCAAAGTGAGTAGACATAAGCTGAGTTTTGCAATGAGGAAGTGAACGGACCAATGCGAATGATTGAAGTTTCATTTCCGGGGAAGGAAAAAGTGATAACAAAACATTTATTTCTTTTAATGCTTTTAAAAGAAAAAATTGTTTTTCTTGTAACAATTAAGTTTGGCACTTCATCTCCATAAATCATTTGACCAATTGATGCAGAAGAGGAGAAGGACATAAAGATCACGTGGAAATCTATCTTGCAAATGATCCGAGGCGAATGAACATTTTGATAAATTATCTGAAGAATTAGAGGGAAAATGCACACGTTTAGCAAAGGAATTTATTATATTAAAAAATTGACGAATTGTTTTTTAAAAAAATGGATTTTTGTGGTCTTTTTTTTCATGTGCTGCAGGTAAAACAACTTTTGAGTGTTTATTTAAGATTTTTGCCAGTAATACGAAGCAAAAATTAAAATTATACGACGCAAATTAAACATTTGTTATGTAAATCCACTGTAATAATGAGAGTGGCTTTATTTTGGTCGGACCGGGCTTCCGTATAGCGATCGCATAAAATATGTGTTTTCACAAAGAGTTGATGATTTCTCCATCCATAACAAAAGATAAAGTTTAATCACGTTCATTAGGTGGAATCAGCGGGAAATTGTCATCAATCTTACTCATATTTAAAACTTCCTGCCTCGCAACTGCATGATTATTCACGATACGACATCATTAAGAATCGAAATGAAATTCTCCATCTGCGTCTAAAAATAGCATGGATTAGTTTTATTTACTGCAAACGACTGAGGGAATTAATTAATTAATTTCTGGTGGTCACTGGTCAGTTCAGCGAGAGAATCACTTAATTTCTCGGCGGTCAGTTGTCGGGAGGACGTGTCATTAATCGTATCGACTCAAATGCAATTCCCTCCACCTTTTTACGGACACGAAACACGGCTTTGCTTTTACACTGCTTATTCGCAGCGAAAAAGAGAGCAGAAGGACTCTTTCGCTTTTAATCAAAACCTTTTTCCATCTATCAATTCGATAACCTAAATGGTCGGAGCTAAAAAAAGGTGGGCGGACAGTGGACAGTAAGAACACGACCAGGACCTTGACGTAACTCTTCACATCCGCAAATCGTAAATGACGTTTTGAAAAGTGCAAAACTCGATCTAGGGCATTTTTTTTTATCGGATAGGAAATTCAGTCAGTTAAGTATAAATTCACTTTTCTTCTCGTAACCATGCGATGGCGGAAACCGAGTTGGTCGTGCGTCCTAATGCCAGTGACCAAAGGTCGCGATGCTGGAAAAAATATCAACGTGAGTTCAGTCGTATGGAAAGTGCAGATAGGACGGGAGGTAGTTGACATTTCTTGGCCGGATTTGGATTAAGACAACACGAGGAGAAATAAATATTTTGGTTAGGAATATGGCGGATTGAAATGACCAAACTGAAATGTCAACTAGGTGTGATTCGGTGCATGTTAAAAGACATTTTTATTGCAAAAGTGTCAGAACTTAGTTGTAGATTAACCAAAAAAATGTCCACGTTTTAACATGACACTTTTCACGTGGGGTGTTGTAAAAGAATTCAATAAAAGTTTGTTGCTAAAATATTTTTTTGTGTTTCACCGTATAAAAAGTGTTGAGTCAAAGCTGCAAGAGTGGACACGGAATGACTTGCGTAAGTTTGGTAAGGTAAAAAAAAAATGATGGGGGGGAAACGAGAAGAAATGTGAGAAAAATGGGGAAAATGAAAATAAGGTATATATATACAGGAAAGAAGAAAAATTTTTTTTACCTGGATTTTGGAACGTGCGTGACACTTGGCACGCCAAATGTGTTTTTATGATGTTGCTGTGTTTGCTCATTTGTGTCCAACGAAATGTGTGATCTGTTTGACACACGGGCGTCCAATTTCGCTCTTTCTTCCTATCTTCCTGTCTTTTTTTTTATTTACGATCTGAATTTTTTATTTCCTTTGCATGCAAACAAACGTTAAATTTGATCCAAACTCTCTGGATGTTTTTCTTTTTCCTATTGATTGATGGCAATTTTACGCCAGGTTACATAAATATTATGTTTTAAAAAAATAAAGTTTTAACTGCTGACAGTGATGAAACGAAGACGTCTGTTTAAGAAGAATTAATATTAACAATGTAATAGCCATTTAGATATTTTTTTTTATAAAAATATACAAGAAATTTAAAAACAAACATTTAAATTTAAAATGTGGCAATAAATCAAACTGGGGAAAAAGTGAATTTTATTCATTTTTGGTTGGTGTTTTATTCGGCCATAAAGCAACGCACGCGTGACTCAAGTGCTGGATACACGAAAGCCGAGCCAGATGTTGGTGCAGACAAAATGGGACATCGTTACTTGATTGCTGTATAATGACGATGACCGTTGCCGTTATTCCAGCGAGTGTAGATTAATGAAGACATGAACGTGCAGGAAATGAATGTGAGCTAATCTGTATTCGTTATAGAAAAGAAAAAGATTTTCATAATGCTTTGCAATGTTGCCCAGCGCAGTGCAATGCAGTGCAGCTATCTCGAATTAAAGTAAACAGGCCCGAATATTCATGCACTGGCCACTTTTATCTGTTACGATAATTAAATTTGAATACTGGTGTTGCAAGTTTGCTGAAATTTTCCGTCTGGGGCGCATAAATACGCGGGAATTCATTTTTCAATTGGCCGCATGAGAGTGTTCTCCCTCGGCCTACACCCGGGTTGATTTACTAACATTGGGATTATACTAAAATAATAGGAGTTTTGAAATCAAATGTTGGTTTTTAATCTTGATACTCAGATTGAAAATTGAAAAGGTTGCATTATGAATTTTAATGATTTTTCAGTTCAGTGTTTGTCCTTTAATAATCGTAAGCCAGACGTTCATTATTTCCGAATCCCGCAAAGGAAATAAGCATTCGGGACGCTGAATTAGAATAGAAAGGCGCGCTCACGTCCCCAACCCATGACCCAAACGAGGAAGAAGAAAAAAAAATTACATTTTGACTGCAACTGACAAGAAAAGGAAATTGAAGAGCACTGACGACGGAAAAGATCATAAATGAGCGACAGATGGCAGCGGAGAAACAGACGCTCCAGATTGCCGTCGTATAATCCGTGGGTTTTGTAAATGAGCACACAGCCAAGTAAAGTTTTGATACGCAAATGACATTTTCAGCGACGATTATCTGCAACCGCAATCTCTCGATTCATCAATCTCGCTTTTCAGAGATAAGGCACCTTGGTTTCTTGCAGTGCCCAGATAAGACGTGATAAACGGGTGTTAATTACACAGCTGATTCCACACTTAAGCTCTTTTCCATTACACCAACTGCGAGCCAGAAATAGTTGCTTTCCCAACGCAAAAGATGCAGGTGCGATTTAATTTATTTTTATTTTTATTTTTATTTTTTATTTCAGCTCCGCCAAAGTGCATCATCTTGCGGCGTGTAAAATATAAAGACAGCTTCACTTAAAATGCATTTCGGGAAAGTTTTATGGGTGTAAATTATGTTTTAGTGGCGCGGAAATGCGATATAAACAATGTGATGTCTGTCGTTTATAGTTAAGTTTACGTAATTGGAAAACGAGAGGAGGAAATGACAAGTTGCGAGTATAATGAATGCGATTAATACGTTGAGTTTGTCTTTTTAAATGATTGCGTTTTTTTTTTTCTTTTTTTATTTGAACCCTTTTAACGAGCGTTTTGTTTGTAACGGATGGCGAAGGTTTACGAGGTGCAAATGCCAAGCTCGTTTAACTCGACAGCCATTTTAGCCGGACCTCAAACAAACAGAGCGCGGATTTGCACTTTGGTTGCATGTACACTCGATTGGATTAAACGCGAAACAATTGGTGGCCTCAAATCATTCGCAAGTGCAATGCGGTAACTCGTAACTATTGTTGCCGTTGTGTTTTATTTTGTTTTATTTTATTTTTGTCTGTTGTTGTTGTTGTTATTTATTTTGCCTTTTTTTTATTAAGGGAAATAGAAAAGGGAGAAAGGTTTCGGTTGCCGTACGTGCTCAGAATATTGTATATAATTTTCTAACGCCTTATATCCACATGTCACATCATTTCTGTCCACGCCTCGGCGCCCGAAACGGCCATTGGCGCAATGGCGGAGGCCGAATCCCTACAAATTGGTTGTCATGGCGAATTACGTACGAACGTAGGCAACACTGAATCCCGTTTCCTGCATACAAAATAATCTTAATGCCGAGGGATTGTTTGCAACAAATTATTTTAAATGAAAAGAAAAAATGAATATATGCAAATTTTATTTTTTAAAGTGTATATATTTTGATCCGATAAAGGCGCATTTTAAAAAGGAAAAAAAAAAGATTTATCGACGAAAAAAGTACATTTTGGACGGAAAAAGTGAATTTTGGGCGTAAAAAGTGCACTTTAAATCTTCAAAAATGGTTTATTTGCTTTTTAAATTTTATTTTTCTGCGTTTCTGCATTTTATTTTTGTTTTTCTGCATACTTCTTTGTGTTTGGTCGAAGAGATGACATGTTTATTTTTTGTTTTTATTACATCTTAAACAAAGATGAGTGTGCTTAGCTGTCTTCATTGTGAACATCTGCTGCCCACATTAGAAAAATATTAGAAAAATCGGACAGCTCGGAATACACCACCGAGTTGTGTATATACGACTCAACCTTTGACTCGGCTTTTCTCCGCGCGCAAAAGGCCAAATTTGCAGACACGAAAGCTAATCAATGCTGCATTTCGAAGACACAATTGCCAGCACCTGTGGACTAAATATCCCAATAAAATTACTCAACCTCAGTGAGTAAATAACTTTTATATCCTAATCAATACTTACATTTTAATCTTTCTTAATTCCCGACCCCCAAAAAAATTCAATCAGCGCAAAAGTAAACAAATATTTAATCGTTTGTGCAATTATTAGCGGGAAAAAATGGAATAGGGACACAATTTGCTTCCTCGAGTAAATGCAAGAGGTCAGAAAGAACACTTAAAGAATTTAATGAATGTATAAAGAGGTCTTACGTTCAACTTTTACGTCTCTTTTATAAACTAGCCCGAGTTAAAATTGCAACTCGTAAGCAAACGACACTCGAAGCAGTTGTTAGTCAAATTAAATTCTTCCTCGACTGAAATTCGAGAACTCTCGAGTCAAGTGAAAACGAAACGTCACCGACGGTCAGCGCGGAATTACGTATACGGAAATAACGTAATAATTAATTTTTCCTCGTTTTAAAATGGACGGAAAATGGAAATCAATCGATTGTGCGAGTTAAACAAATGTAAAATCTCGGTGAACACGTGAGAAACCTGCGCTTAATTGCATTTACGAGTTTGGAGTGCGAATTCTGCACGAATTAAGTTACGTCCAACGCAATTAGTTAATAGTTGCAAACACCAACAACAAATGGAAAAGTGGATCTTTTCTATTCAAATGATTGAAGGAGAAAAAATGTACAGTTTGATTTGCGTGCGATGAATAAATTGAATTGGACTGTCGCTTTAATGGATTTTTTTCTTGGGGTTTTTCAAGTTGAGAAATTAATGGTAAGTTTTCTTCTCCGTAATTCCATTATCCGTCACAATTGTTTCCGGAATTAAATTTCCCACGTATTGGTTGTTGAAACTCCACAATTTTATTTTTATTTTTTATGTTTGCATTATTATTCGTATTATTATTATTATATTTTTTTTGAATCGAAAGATGCTTTCTCATCAATTTGGTAACCGTGGAAACACAGATGCGGCGATCTTTCAGTCGCTATTAAATTTTTTTTATGTGGATAATTGACTGAATAAAAATTTATTTCTCCATGGCAGCTGCGATGTAGTTCTCAATAGAGGTGATTTGAAATTCGTGCCGCCATTGACTAATGAGCATGCGCGGTTTAAAGAGCTCCAAAATGGGATGGTACTTTGCCAAATGAGGTCCAATCATGTTTGCATAAACCAAGTCAGAGACTATAAAAAGAAAGTAAAAAAAAAAAAAAAAAAAAAAATTGAGGTTTTTTTTATTTTTATTTTGTGGGAAAAGGGAGTCCGAGTTGGTTTCGTTTTTTCAACCAGAAATTTGGGAGGCGGGACGTAAAGACCTTGGATTTTCTAGATACGTACACCGTAATGTCACTTAATCTATCTTTATGCCTTACGAGAAAAGGAGAAATAGAAACAATAAATTGAACACACCGAGGAATTTGAACCAAAGAAAGATGAGAAAATAGAGGAAAACACGGCGTACTTTAATTGCCATTTAAAACCAAATATTGAGAGAAAATGTTTACATTCCACATCGCTTTGATTACAGCGCCACTAGATCGACTGTGATGAGTGTTGGAACGAGTCAGAGCGCCCAATGCAAATGAGTAGAACTGTAATATTTTTTTGTGCTGCCCCTTAACTTCGCTGCTAAGCATTCCGGATTTTCCATGATTAATTCGAATTTTCTCGTTTTGTCTATTCCATTAATTCCCTAATTTTTCACTCCCAATTAAAGTTTCATTATAAATGTCAAAAATCCAAATTAGATTTTTTTCCCTTCCTCTCCTCATTTTCTTCCAGATTTGTTTTAATTTTTAATGAATACGTCCAATTTACGTGGAAACGAACAACAAACGAAAATCACATCTGAATTGTTTATAATTTTGTTATCGCAATATATTCCCGCAACCAATTAAGTCGTTATTTCCCAAAAACTGCCAACGGGGGGCGTCACGTCATTCCCAAAACCCATCTCTCGAATTTCTGGCAATGTTCTAGATATATAAAAATAAGTTATGGCCTATACAATGTAAAGATCCCCGTTACGATCTCGTCCATTGTGTCTTACGCCTCATAAACATCGAGATCAACTTTTTTTTATTCGCCAAAAATCTTAATCCGAGTATTATAAAGAAGTTTAGCAAAATCAATAAGTCGTGCACAAAGAAAAAAGGAAAAGAAAAAAAGGTTTGGAAGATTTCTCTCGAGAAATAAGCAAGTCATAGAATAAATCTTGGGTGCACTACAAGTGTACACGAGAGAGATTGCAGTTCATGAGAGACACGGCACAAAAAAGACAAAAAAAAAAAAAAAAAAAAAAAAAAAAATCAAAAAAAACTCTCGACTTTCGTGTTCCCTCAGCCGGATGATCCTTCAAGCGACCGCAATGGCAAATTTCAATTACAAGTTGCGAGGATGAATCGGACTTTTAACTTTTCACTTCGTAGATTGTAATGAAACGCGATGAGAGAGACCCACAAAACACGACCCGTTTCCATCACCCCTTCGGATCCGTTTTTACTGCATTTGTTGCCATGTTTATTAGCGAGTAATCGAATGTCAAGTGCAGAAAAAGACTTTCCAAATTTCCGAAGACGCCCAGACGTGTTCCTAATGGAAAAAGTGCAAAAAAAATCCCCCAAAAAATAAAAAATCTCGTTTTGTTTAATTAAGATGCCAACTTATTTGAGCTTCATTATTTCCCACCAAAATGTAATCTTAATGAGGAAATCATCCTGCAGTTTAATCGTCTCAAAACAAGAAAAGATGACGGATTACGTGGAAAAAAGAAGCTTTGTCTTGCAGCTTGATTCCTTTAGCTAATTAATTTCATTACTGGATAAACTTATTCAACATTTCAATTAATATTTCGTACAAATAATTTCTTTTTAAAAAAAACTAGTAATTCCTTTTTCAATTATGATTCGCAGCTTTAATGGGCAAGCAAATGAGTTGCTTGGAGACAGCTCATCATCTCTTCCCGACCCCCAGACGCACACACGCGTCATTAAAATGCGAATGTCGGTTCGTTTTTGGTTGCGGAGAATTCCCGTCTTGTTTATTCAAAAACATAAATACTAGGAGCCAACACCCTGTCATATTTAGAGAAATAAACGATACTAATCGTAAATTTAAATCGCACAACCCGAACCGCGTCCACACTCATCAGCACGTTCTCTACCTAAATTTCCTCTTGCTTCAGATAAGAGTTGCGTCTGATGATGAAATGTGCCTCGTCACGCCATCGGTACACACGGCGTTCTCTCAGTAAATGAGATAAGTCCCTTTTCCGCCATTCAAGTGCTATAAAAAAAAGAAAAAAAAAAAAGAAAAAAAAGAAAAAAAAGACTCTTCAATTTCGAAATTGTTTGTTTTAAAACCTCATTTCAAACGAAAAATAAATAAATATATATTTGTGTTTTCCTACTTGAGCTTTAGTCAAGGTACTTGTGTAATTCCCTACCGTGCTATCGAGAGCGTGAGGGCGCTCCACCTGCCGGTATTAAATCAGTGCAAAACAAAAAGAAAAATGAAAAGTTTGTTTGCACCATTGTTTTCACCTTTCTTTTCATCACATCGATTCAAAAGTCCATGATTTTACAAATTTTTATTTTATTTTTTTCAAATTTGTTTTATTGTTTTTAGGTAATAAGTCAAAGATATCAAAATCAATTTTATTTTTAATTTTTTTAATTTTTGTTTTTAATTTTTAAAGGTAAAATCAATCGGTGGTTGATGGTTGCGTCGCGTCATTCGTCGCGTTTGGGCAGCTGTTACGGCATAAAAGAGGAATCGCTAATTCCTAACGAGAATGAAAGTGAAGTGAAAGGCAGCTCGCCGATGGGGGCCATCGAGTGATGCACGTGGTGCACGAGCAGGTGGTGCTTTAAGCCCACTCCCCAATCGATGCGTGACTAGAGGCAGGAAGAATGGTGCTATTAAGGGCGCAATAACCAACGCGCGCGTCTTACACACGCAACACGTGGAGTTACAAATTCCCACTTTTATCTTTTTTTTTCCCGTTTGAAAAAAGAAGGAAAATGAGACATAAAAAAAAAAGAAAAAAGAAGGTAACAGAAATATAAATTCATTTTACGAATTCATATATCCGAGAGAATCGTATCATAAAGTTTAATAAAACGAACTGCGGTTTATATATTTGTATAAAAAAAAAAAAAAAAATTTCAATCGCAACGTGCAATTTTGTTATTTTCTGAATTTCGAAAAAGTGAGAGAGACGAAAAATAAAATTGTTTGATTTAATTTTTTATTTTTATTTTTCAATTTAGAGATGTCGTCCGAACAAGTCGAGCAGCCAACGCGGCTGCGCGGCTCGAGGATTTCCGAATCAATAAAGAGCCTTGTGGCTGGGGGTGCGAGGTTCAGTCAGCGGCAGAGCGGCAACGCAGACGCAGACGCAGACACAGCGAGAAGGCGCAGCTGAACGCGCATAACAAACACTTCCTCGATTTCCTTCGCTTCTCATGATCACAGTCCACGTTTCAACTGGGCCATAGGATACGCCCCGCAATGAAATGCACACGGCCTCGGATATCTTTGTCCTCCATTCATCGCCCACGTTCCCGCGTTCACGTGCTCCTATTCACACTCGTGTGTACACTTGTCAAACACGGTAAGAATAAAAAAAAAAAATTTATTACTTTTTTTTAAAAAAAATTTTTTAATTATTTTTTTAATGAATAAAATATGCGGTTGGATTTCTAAGAGCGTGTTTTGCAGAGAAGTTCAAGGGGGTGTTTTGGCGATTGGAGAAATAAAGGCGTCGTTTGCACGTAAATTGTTTGAGTAAATCTATAATATTTGTTGAAGAAACTGAGCCCAAAATTATCTTACCCTTTTTTCTTCATCCCTTGACACGCCCGCCCTATTATTTCACATTCATCCAACTTTACCCCCCCTCTTCTATCAAATGGGCAAAATATGGATTTCAAGTCGGTCGTTAAAATGAAAGTTTTTTTCTTTCCACTTTAAAAAAAAAAAAAAAACTTGACACAATAATTCAATTTCCTACAACTTTTAGAGGTGTAATGTAGAAACTATTTCTTTTTTATATTAAAAAAAAAATAATAAAACACAGACGCTAAAACCGTGATTTTAATGCAAAATTAATTAATCACTGGATTAAATTAATTTCCAGAAGTTTTTTCTGAGTGGCACATTTAATAAATGTTAATTTGCAACTTGCATAAACTTAAATACAAATTTAATTAACTCAAAAATCTTGTATAACGTTGCATAAAGATGAATAAAAAGCGGATTCAAAACCAGTAAACAACATAAGCATAATCGAAAACGACTGGTTTTTCTATTTAAAAATATTTTTTATTTTTTAAAATTGAATTCATTGCGTATCATTTCAGTCACCCGAGCCCATTTTAAATTACTTTTAAGTCTCCAAAAGAAGTTCCATTCCCCTCCTCACTCGAAAACACAATGATGGACAAATTATGAAAATATTTCTCGTCTCCAGGGCGCGCTTAGCGAGGATTAAAACCAATTTCATTAAATATTCTATTCACGTTTTATATCTGCAAAGATAACCTCGCGTGTCAAATAAATATTCATAAACTTTAAAAGTATAAAGAATACGAGAAATAAATTTAAATAAAAAATAAAACAGGAAAAAAAAATCTGTTTCTTGTTTGCCTTTCAAAAAAAAAAAAAAAAAACGAGGAAATATTGACCGAAATCAATGAGATAATTTCCGCGTGTATATTTTTATTCCCCATGTCGAAGGGTGTATGTGATGGCAATGACTATCAGAGAATCGATGGGAAAAAAGGAGGAGGCAAAAGGCCAACGCGCACGCTTTTTTATATCCGCTCGGATCGAAGGTGGAATGGTTGAGTTTGTCACGGTCCCATTCTGGTCAACGGATGGCTTCAATGGGTTTGTCCAAAAACAAGATGCTTGTTTCGGTGTTGGCAACCCCTATTTTTTGCCTTAATTCAACCGGAAAAGTCAAAATACGGTAGTCTAGAAAAATCATTTTCAACATCGAATAAATATTCGTTTCGATGTTTAAATAAATAATGCGGTGGTTTGAGTGTAATGAAATTATTATGCCGAGCAGATTACATATGTATGATGAAGTTTCTCGAGTCGTCTTGCGCTTTATCATTTCCTAGGATTAACTTTGGTTAAATGAAACCCTTCTAAGCGCTTGCATTTTCAATTCAACTTGTTCATTTATATGTACGCGTATACATGGATAGCGTACCCCGAAACTGGGCATTCATTCTCCCAGGTTAATTACATCGTGTGCACTGCGCACGCAAAAGTACTGCAAAAGTCGCGGGCGATTTTCAAAAAAATAAAAAAAAATAAATACAATTCTTGTCTGAAATTTCCCCTTTCGGAAAATATAATTTATTAGAATTAACTTCATGGCTAATTTCACTTGGAATTCATCAACTCGCAAATTATTGCTTCTTTTCAAAGGAAAAAGAGGAAAAAAAATTGTTTTTATGACCATCCACAATTGAATGTGACATTATGAGAACAAATCCCATGAATAAACCCTCCACAGCGATACTATCTTATTAACTAGTGGCTTAGAGTTTACTCCGTGGAATTAGATGATAGAATTGGGTTAATAAAAAATTCATAAAATATCACCTTTGCAGAAATAATAACAGTAATACATCTCAATTATAGTGCTGCACACACAACTGTGTGATTGGATTGTATTGGATTCCCACAAAACGTAAAAAAAAAAATAATAATAATAATAACAAAAAAAAAGTTGAAAAATTAACCCAAACGACAAATGCAGAAATTAATTGTTTTGCCGTGTTTTAAGCATTTAAATTGTTGATTTTTCCAACAAACAGATCAACTTCGAAGAAATTGAAAAAACCCGAACGCGATTTTTATGCATTTTAAACGCAGATAAAACATTTCTCAAACAGCCAGACACAAAAACCATTTTCTCCTCCATAAATTACCAAAAAAACAACAACAACAACAACAACAAACCAAAATCGATCAAGTTACAAAAAAAAAAAAAGAAAAAAAAAAAAAAAGAAAAAAAAAAAAGTCTTGTTTGTTGTTGTTTATATTAAACGTGTTTGTGCGCGATATATTCGCTTGTCTCCGTCACCAAGTTGGGTGATGAGTTGTGGCGGAAAAAAAGTAAAAAAAAAAAGAAGACGAACGAAAAAAATAGTGCACTTTGCGTTTTCCCCCCGAGTTCTCTTCATTTGCGTGGTGGCTTTCTCGGTGATATACGAGTGTCATTCGCTCGGCATTACCGCTAACGATTTTCTTGCCTTTCTCAATGTTAGTAAGCGAATTAAAGAGGTGCAAGACATCATAGCCAGCAACGAGCCAACGACACCCACTTAATCCTTCGTATGCCGTGCTGTTTTGGTTGCGAAAGCCTCATTGGTTTTCTGCGATGTTGCACTTCACTTTCCATCGGTTTCTCCTGCGCTTTTTCTCTCGAGGATGAGAGAAGATGATGAAAAGATACAAAAAATAAAAAGAGAGAAGACATTCCGAGACAAATGTTTGGTTGCAGCGTTTCTCGCCTGTGCGAGTGCCAAGTTTACAACATCATTTCTCAAATATGCACGTGTGTTAGTCATCTTTCTTCGTGCAAAACTTCAGCCCAATCTTTCACGATTTCTTTTCTTTTTTTGATCTTTCATTATTTTTTTCTCTTTTCATGCAAAAACGCACATGCCAACTTGTTATTTTCCCGATATGAATAATAAGTTAAGTGTGCTGAACTCACCTCAGTTTGATTTCCAAACATCTGACAAAAAGAGGTGGAGACTCGTAGCTGTCACTCTCCAGTGATGTACACCACCAGGGCCTGTTCAATTATTTATTCATCTCTTAACGTCACTCAAAAATTTCAATAATCATTTAAAACTTTGACGGAAAAAAGTTGTAGAAAAAAATCCAAATGCTATTTAAGCATTGTATATATATATATATATATTTTTACATAAACCTTAAAAGCATTTTAACATTTTTTTTGATAAATAGCATTTGTTATAAAGCGAGTGAATTAATGGCTTTCCTAAATTAACTCTACCCCTCACTCCATCATACGAAATTAGTAATTTCCCACCGACTCCAGACTCCATCACACATTAATTAAATTTAAAAAATAATAACAAGCAATTTTTATCCCATCTAATTTATTCAGCTTTAACTTTTATTGACGCCCTGGGAGAAGAAAACGGGTGATACAAGTTGAAACCCTTTTACTAAACCAACACGCAACTGTAATGTGCTATGAAATGATCGCTAAAATAAGTCACGCAGAAAATTAAGCCTCTACCAACAGCCAGACTTTCAAAGTTGACAAACCGTCGCCAGCAAATCGCGACATTTCCACATATTTATTGTTAAAAATTCCGACAATTCGAACAAAAATCACCACATTTCCCCTCTGAAATTTTTTTTTTTTTTTTTTAAAAAAACTTAATATTTTACACTTCGAGAAAAAATATTTCAATTTAATATTACTTTCATACACCAACCGTGGTCCCAATCTTCTACCTCCATTGTGCACTGGACAATAGTTTGATAACCTTTCGTAATAATAAAGGAGAAAACTAGGGCCTGCTTGTGCTCGAGAGGTTATCGCCATTTGTTAAAGTTGCTGCAACTGCAATGCACACAGTCCTACACGTGATGGAGTGGTCGGTGCATTTCTCAATGGAAAAAGGATATCTTGTTAATACATTTCTTCCAAAGACAAACTAAAAGAAGAATATTGCAAGTTGGAGATTTCGCAAATTAAAAAAAAAAAAGAACAAAAAGAAAATAATTCGTCTTTGAAACCCAATAATAACATCTTGCGGATATTGGAACTACACTTGTGCAGCTCATCTGTAACAAAATTGCTTCTTTCAAGTCGGTCAGCAGTTTGTACAAGAGTGCAGTAAATCAATTAAAGTGTGATGTACTTCCTCGTTTCCTCCAATAGCCCCCAAACGCTCGGGGTTTTAAAACAAGTGACGATACTTTGAAAGACATTCCACGACTAAAACTGAAAACTCTGCGAAAATCATGAAAATTGGAAGAAATTACGGTCGCGGCATTTCAACGGAGATCGGCTCTCCGCGCGGCGGACTGTGGTGCACTCGAAACGGCCAAACCAAAAATCAAACTCCCGTCCAAAACGTTCCGCTTTATTATCGCAAAAAAAATTTAATTATTTTTTCACATTTCAGCGCTGTATTTCAAACGCCGTTCCCGCGACAAATTCGCGACGTTTTACAAGTAAAAACGGGCACCGCACACTGCTGATGTCGCAGTTAGATTAGACCCGAGAGCTAATGATGAGACTGTGCAAATTGGGATTGTGTTTACGACTGACACACCAAATTGTACGCGACTACCTTATTGTAAACGAGGGCGAGAAAATGTCACATTCTGCCGATTAGTTGTGTTGACCCGACACGGCTGCACGAATTAATTACATCTGAGTCAGGGTCCAAAATGCTGGCATTTTACACGAGCTATCTTCTTACACAGACACGCCAACACACACGCGCGCGAAGATACGTCGCATTTACATAAGCAGCTTCACTCTAATGAGCGCTCATTATCCGAAATTCGACAAGAGGTTTGTTTGTGCTGCCCCTAAGCTTCGCCGCACTACACCGTCTTAAACATTATTTCTAAAAACAAAAATGTAACGAAAACAAATAAATCAAGCGCCGTTAGTTATTTATTTATTACCTATTTCAGTTTCCAGAAACACATAATTAAGACTTCAATTTTCCAATAATTGCCACAAAGACATCGGTTAAGCGATAAAACTTTCCTCGAATTTTCTCTAATGCGTCTGAATCTGGTGTCGCGTATGGCCAATATCACGGCAATTAATACCAAAAAGAAAAATGTTGTCTGGACTTTATTGCCCTGTCATACGGGTTACCTGTGCAGCCCTGATTTAGTGTTTGCAACACACGAGTTACGCATTGGTCATCATCTGTGTGACCAGGAAGCAGTTTCATTAATTAATGAACTCGCAAAACTATCGAGTTTATTATTAACGATCATTTTTATTTATTTACAAAAGAAATAAAAAAAATAAAAAAAATTATTTGATGACTTGGTTACTTAGAGCTGCACAGTTGACCCAACACACTCGACACACAAAAGCAATCACAACGGATCGCGTCATCGCGAGATGTGATGAAAAAAAAGTAGGAGCTAGAAATCTCATCGATTTGTCGCGAAATTCTCCAAGTTATGAAATAAAAACATTAAAAATCGTAATTGGAATTAATCAGATAGAAATTTCGAAATTTCCAAACCACGCCACATGTCAAAAAACGAATGTAATTGCTTAAATATTAATAAAACCGAAATATCTCATGAAATATTTAATCTTCGTCTGTTTACACTTTGTTAAACATTAATCCGCTTTGAGATCTATTCAAGTTTCGAGTACAGCATAAAAAAAATCAAACTAAACAAAAAAAAAAGTTACATAAAATGCAATATTTAAACTCTAATATTTTTTTTTGTTTGCTTGAAAAAACATTCCATTTTCTTTCCATTTCCACATCCATTAAAATTCACAAACTTTACACGATAGCTGCGCTGTGAATTTGATGAGTAAGTTGTCAAGCGATGTACAAGTCGGAAAGAAAAATGATAGTAATAGCAAAAAAAAAAAAAAAAGAAAGAAAATGGACGTGTAAACTCGATGTAGAGAGGAAGAGTTCTCATCGATTTCACAAGTCGACTTTATAAGTCCCACACCGTCCGACTGAAAAATGGCGAGTTACAAATAAATTTTATTTTAAAAAGATGTATTGCAAACAAGTCAAAGTCGGCCCCAATTTATAGGGAAAAAAACTCGAGTGATGCGCCAGGATGTAGAAATAACATAAAACACGTCCCAATTGAAAAGAAATTTAGAAAATAAAGCTGAAACCAAAATCTAAAATAATGATTACGAATTAAATAAATAAAAAAATGTCTTCCCACATTAAGTAAACAAGCCGACACGCAAATTGCACATTTTCGGCCTACAATCCGTATAAAATTCGAGTTTTGTGCCCCAAAAATCTTCAATAATTGGCTGCACAAAATGCTGTTTGCACAAAAAAACGAGATATGTGCCCAGCCGATGGATATAGAAATCCAAATCGATAAAAATCTTTTCATTTCATTTAATTCAATTAACAAAACGGCAAATCAATTCAATTAAAACCGAAAAAATCCACAAACATTAATAAACAATTACGCGAATCGACTAAAACAGAGGGCAAGCTGTAATTGGTTTTTCTCATCTCCCTTTAATTAATAAAATTATAAACAAAAAAAAAAAAAAAAAATCACACACGGCAAAAAAACTCCCCCTAACTTCTCTTTAATGCAACATATATATATTTTTTTCCATTAAAACAAACCGCCCAAGTTTTGGCACGTGAAGGAAAACTTTGGCCCTATAGGCAGAAATGAATTTTATGAGAGAATGCAAAGTGCAATAAAAAGTGCAATTAAAAAGTAATCAGCAACATTCTTAGTGTGTATCACTAAGATATTCGTATATCATGCCGGGAAATAATCAAGCACGTCAGTCTAGTAGAAAGGTGAGAATTAAGACAAGGTATTTTATTCTAAAAATAGAACAGGGGGACACTGAGTGGACAGCGTCACACAAACGGCCCCAGGCATGAG
Organism: Strigamia crassipes; assembly: GCA_034683725.1. NCBI lineage: Eukaryota > Metazoa > Arthropoda > Chilopoda > Geophilomorpha > Linotaeniidae > Strigamia > Strigamia crassipes. Next base: position 1,738 of record JAQFXT010000708.1, on the reverse strand, counting down.
CAGGGGAGCCGGATACAACAATTCTCTCTTGTGTTCCTTCAAGGCATCAAAGCACATCCAAAGCCTAAGATCGAGACGGTAAAAAAAAAAACGAAGACCCTTTTAATCTCACCAAATCATAACTCAATTTGAAAACTAAATAGTCGAGAAAATGAATGAAAAAGAAGAAATAAATGAGCCGCAACTTAAATCCTCGACTAATTGAAGCCGAGGCAAATAAGATGCGTGCAATTGGAACACTGCGGATTTGGTGTCATTTCCTCGGACTTGACTAGGAACAAGTTGTGTAACTAACCCGATTAGTGGCTTGTGGGAGTGAAGGACAGTGCAATTTATGAGGCCGTTGCCACGGGGTGACAAACTGCCATCTCGGTGCGGTGGTCGAGGAAGGACGCTGGATGCTGATGATGATGGCCTTTTGCTCTAAGACGATTGGACCCATTCTTACACTCAATTTTCCACAAACTTTACTTGTTTTTCTAGTGAATAAAAATATTTTTGGCTCTGGATAAAGAAAAGTAAGCAAAACGAGCAAAGCGAGCAAAGCTGCCCCCGCGCGCACTCCTGCTTGGCAGGTAAGCCAACCGCAGTTCTTTGGAATAAAAGTTCATTAAAATCGCGCACAAACAAAGCGATAAATAATTAAGGAAAACGCCAATAAGGACGTCAAATATGCGCTATGCGCATCTTGTATCAAGTTGTCATTCTCATATGTAAATGAGCATCTTTCATGATGCTAACCTTAATAAACGCTTGATTTGATTTCATGATAATGTCCGGTTGACTTATTTCTAGCTCTAAGATTTCACATCTTAATGATTGAAACAAATTAAATTTTTCTTTTTTATATTGGTCAATAATTCGAATTGTTCGAGAAAATTAATTTCGTCGCTTTTAAGGTTTTGTTGTCGGAAGTACGAGGACAATTGGTATAAATCGTGCACCTGTCAGTTAAACAATGCCGTCTAGGGCTTCGCTTGATAAATAAACAACAATAACGATAAGTCGTCAATCTATTTTCAGCATGTGTTTAATGAAATATTCAAACTGAACTTCTAGAGAAATAGAAAACCATCTCATTCAAAATGAATGCGATGCCCTTGTGCTGCGCTTATTTTATCAGATAATCTAGTAAATTCGATAAAAATCTAAACCCACGTTTGGGATTTAATAAACATGTTTCGAACGCACCAGGTAATAGTGTTTAGTGGTAAAATAATCAAATAATAAATTATTTTTAAAAAAAAAGCAAAAAAATTCCAAAAAAAAAAAGCAAAAAAGCAAAAACAAATTGAAAATGTGATTTATTATTCAATTATTGCTACCTCCTTTAATTTTAATAACAACATAATGAAATTACAAAAGAAAAAAAAAACATAATCCATTAATTATTTAATAAATAAATAAATTAAAAAAAATATATATAAAATCAATTCCAAAGCAGTGAAAAAAACAGTGAATTGAAAACGGGGATTTTATCGAGTAGCAAAATGATAAAGATTGTAATTAAATTTGGCCAAACCCTCACTTTTCGAAGATGGTGATGAAAAGTTTGATACATTTCTGTTGGAGACAAGAAATGACCATCCATTCACCGGTAATCTGATTGCCTGCACGACGCCTTATACAACATCAATGCGTCTAAGGGCACGAGTCGAATTGTGTGAAATCACAACACAAATAATAAAAGTTCTTAAATTCCTGGTTATTATCTGTTGTAGATAGAAAAAATGGAGAG